>JAJHSJ010001809.1:0-29397 GCA_021015155.1 Magnolia officinalis | reverse complement strand
ATATAAGTGATTGTAAGTCCTCAGAGTATGAACGTCACTGGGTAAATAATTACATGTATAGTTCCAAATTATACAAAATGATCAAGTATAATGTCCAACTAATTTGTGTCCTGTAATCCCATCGATGCAACTCCAGGTCTACATAGACCCGCCAGAGAGTTGCGTGTAGGAGAACTCCTCGTCGTCGTATAAGGCCGACTCCAACTCGTAAGCCACGCCATCATCTGAAACTACAACAAAGTTTTGTTGGTGTTTAAAATACCGTCCCAGAGTGGGAGTGAGTGATCAATTTAGTGGAGCTATAAGGCAAAGGTTAACATGTTATCAATTCAGTCAAGCAGTAATGATAAAGCAATACAACAAGCACTCCCAGGTACTTTGGTTAATGCAAAGATGATATGTATTAATGATACATGCCCTCACCTGCACTCTCTCTGCGACATCATCTCACAATCGCGCATGCTTAACTCCCACTGTGCTCAACACCCACGCCAAAGGCACATGCAATACGGTGCATGTTCGTGTTAGCCAAGTTCTTACTTAGACTTATTCATACAACAGGTTTGGGAAGCTAAGGTACCTCCCTTTATATCTTTTACCCAAAACAATGATCCATATAGGGTCGTCAATCCTGGTTAATCACATACGATAGGCAAGTTCGCGAGTTCACACTATAGGTTGTTACGGGAGGTTTGTCACCTAAGCGTAGGCTTAATTCACACTCGAGGTCACTACGAGAGGCTCGTCACCTGATCGTAAGCCTATTTTATACTCGAGGTCACTATGGGAAAGACTTGTCACCTTAGCGTAGGCCGACAGCTCGAATACAGGCTCACGAGTTTGGGTTGCTCAATGGACACTACGGGGAGGCTCGTCACCCCAGCGTATGCCGACAGCTCGACCACAGTGTCCTATACCACCATGCCCGGCTCATGAGTCTTAGCGGATCATGGTACCAAGGTTAAACGGGCTTTACACTGGTAAGTGGTACCTTAGATTCAAAAAGTAGCGTTCATACATGGTGAACATATATTAGGTCAATCGGGTTACTTGACAAGCTCGACTGGAACGAGCGTATGTTAAATTAATCGACGTGGAGCACGTAAGCACTCCGCGTGGCCTAACCACTATCGACAAACAGCGTACGACTCAGATTCATCAAACGTGTCTTGTGTGACGAAACGACCTCGGCCACTAATTCGAGAATCATTACCGATTGCTTCGACTACGCAGTAGTCCCAATCATATTCATACACAAGAGGCATTTATATGTGATAGTCAAACAACATGTGACAACCAACTTCAGTATAAATCTCATTTGAGCATTTTAACAAACACATCGTACACATATTGTCATACATAGGCATTTCATCCATAAAGCACGTAGTAGTAAGATAGGTTACATGAAGGAAACTGTAACTATAGATAAGGTAATTGAGAATCCTATCTCAACACCCTCATTATATACATTTCAGCCAACATTTTCTCATTCAGGCATTTTATCAAACACTTGGACTACACATATCAACATACATATAATAAGTCAGTTATAATCTATATTATAGCAAATCCTTTCACAAAGTATTTGTCACACATACAACAATCATGTATTCTCAAACAACTATCATGGCAAGCACTAATCATAATTCCATATTCATACAACATTTCAACAAACACATGGAATGCATTAATTCAACATAGTTCATATATATATGTAATACGCGGAAGGAAAACATCGTATCTAAGCATATGTGAAAGTAATCAAGTCAGTCTTAAATCATTTACTGACATTGAAACCTTGAAAACCATAACCTAAACGTTTATAGTCCGCACCTCTCATCGGTAAACTCGTATCGAACTCAGTTCGAACACTATGCCTTCGTCTACGACACAACGACTACCTGAATCACGAAATAGGTTAGTTATTTCGTCGATTCTTCTACTTTGATACCTAAAACAGATTAGGTTTAAGGTTTCTTATCCAAAAACGGTATCAAAATCACCGGTATAGCGATACAGGCAAGATGATTTGGCACGTGGAGCGATGGGATCGAATTCCAGCAACTATCTCTCACCCTCTCTCTCTTCTCCTCACCTTTTCCTTCTCTTTTCTCTCTTCTCTCTCTTAGGGTTTTAGAAATTCGTATGGAATGAGAGAGGGGTGGGTTAAGGCCCTTATATAGGCCCAAAAGTGAAGTCAATGGCCCCAAGGCTATGGTATATATACTTACGTTATAGCCAAAAGTCGTCTGTTTCGGGCCAACGGAGCTCATCTGGAGGTATATTTCCCGCGTACGATCAGGAGAAAGTTCTCTAGAAATGGATCTATGCCAGGTTAAAGTTTCGGTCCAATCGGATTTGTAGATCGACCACAGAGGACCAGTGTCAATTCAACAGTCATCGTCACTCAATCAGGGCCACAAGTACAATGACCTGTGTAGCGAAATTTCTCTGATCCAAGGGTGTAGTTGGGTCAGAATCTGATGGTCTGAAACCTTAAATTTGGCCTGCAAGCGAACGACCTATTTCACTTAAGTTTAAATCTATTTTCTAAAGATATTCGCATTTCTCACACACTTCGCTCCGGGCTGAAGTTGTGCGTTTCGGGATACTATTTAGACTTGATTTTCGAGGTGGTTGTCAAGCCCAGTAAGGCGGTCATAACCGTATAGTTTCGCAGTAATCGGACTTTCGACGTGCGATCCAAGTCCGATATGGAGTTTCAATGTGCTCCCCAGAGCAACTGGGTTTAAGATTGATCCTAGGTTTTTAGGTAATGTAGAGTTAGTGATCTTACTGGTTTTGGGTCTTGCAGTTCGTATAGAAAGTGATTCAAGCTAATCTACCAATTAATTCAGCTTAGTACTTAATTAATTTTCGTCTAACTTCTAAAGGATTCGGTCCTTAGTGATTTCTGCCTGAGGTGATACTCAAGCTTTTGTACGGATTTTTCCTAGACGTTACAATCTACCCCCCTTAAAGAAAAATTTCGTCCATGAAATTAGTACCTTTTTATACTCCTCGAGAATCTGAGGGTAATACCTTCCTCAGTGTGATGCGTCCACAGTACCTTCACAAGTGGGATAACTTTACTACGTAGCACCTGCTCCTTCCTGTCTAGAATACGCGTCGGTCGCAGTACATAAGTAGCATCCTCACTTAACTGTACCTGCTCTAATCTGATAATGTAGGAAGGGTCAAGAATGTATTTCTTCAGCATCGATACATGAAATACGTTGTGCACGTCTGCGAGTGGTGTGGGCAAAGCAAGGTGGTACGTAACCACACCCACTCGGTTTAGAATCTGGAACGACCCAATAAATTGTGGAGTGAGTTTCCCTTTCTTGCCAAATCGAAGGACTCCCTTCATGGGGGAAACTTTCAGGAATACATGGTCTCCAACCTCGAACTATAGCGGTTGCCGCCTTATATCAGCGTAGCTCTTCTGTCTGCTCTGTGCTGCAAGAAGTCGACGCCTGATAATATCGATATTCTCTGAGGTCGCCTGTACTAACTTTAGGCCAATCAAACTCTTCTCGCCAACCTCTGCCCAGCAATGCGATACTCTACAGGGGCGCCCATACAAAGCCTCGTAGGGGGCCATGCCAATACTCGCTTGAAAGCTGTTGTTATAGGCGAACTCATCATAAGGAAGATAGTCATCCCAACTATCTTTGAAATCAAGCACACAAGCTCGCAACATATCCTCTAACACCAAATGTACCCATTCCGTCTACCCGGCAGTCTGTGGGTGGAACGCGGTACTGAACTTCAGTTTCACACCCATCGCTTCCTGGATGCGAGTCTATAAGATGGATGTGAATCGCGTGTCTTGGTCCAACACGATCTCCATAGGCACTCCATACAGACGTACAATCTCCTTAATGTACAACCTGGCCAACTTGTCTGCTGAGTTTGAGACTCTGATCGGGAGGAAATGAGCCGATTTCGTCAATCGATCCACAATCACCCAAATGGAGTCATGCCCCTTCCTCGTCTTTGGCAACCCTGAATGAAGTCCATAGAAATGAAATCCCACTTCCATTTAGCTATGGGCATGGGCTGAAGCAGTCCAGGAGGTCGGCGATGTTCTGCCTTGACCTGCTGGCACATAAGACAACGGGACAAATAATCTGTTATGTGAGCCTTCATGTTGTCCCACCAGTATGAACGCTTCATGTCTCGGTACATCTTCGTACTACTTGGATGGATCGTCATCTTCAAATTGTGAGCAGCTTCGAGAACTTTCTTCCTCAAGTCATAAAGATTTGGGACGCATAGGCGGCCGCGATAATGTAAACCCCTATCCGTACCAACTCTCCATTCCGAGTCTTCACTGTCACTCACCTACTCTCTCATCTTTGCCAATAGTTCATCGTCTTTCTGAGCCGTAATAATCCTGTCATCAATGAGTGGCTGCACACGAACGTGTGCGACGCTCTCGAACGGCTCCTCCACTATAAGCTTCTGCTCAAAATCTCGCACAAATTCTACCATGTTTCATTCCTCGATCATCAGTGGAGCAGCAAATGTTATTGTCTTCTTGCGGCTCAACGCGTCTGCCATAAGGTTGGCCTTGCAATGATGGTAGGAGACCTCGAACTTGAAGTCTTTCAAGGTTTCCATCCATTGTCGCTGCCTCATATTCAAGTCTCTCTGTGTGAATATATATCTAAGGCTCTTGTGGTCACAAAAGAGCTCGAACTCTTCTCCGTAGAGGTAATATCTCCAGAGCTTTAATGCAAAGATGACGGCCGCTAACTCCAGGTCGTGCGTAGGGTAGTTCTCCTCGTGTTTCCTCAACTGTCGCGATGCATAGGCAATGACCCTGTCCTTTTGCATCAGAACACAACCTAAGCCAACACGAGAAGCGTCAGTGTATATGGTATAGTTGACCCCTTGTTGTGGTAATACTAGCACAGGGGCAGACATCAACTTGTCCTTCAATTCCTCAAAAGCTGCTTCTGACTGCTCATTCCAGGCAAACTTAAGATCCTTCTGAGTCAGCTGAGACAACGATCTAGCTATCTTGGAGAAGTCCCTAATGAATCGACGGTAGTAGCCTGCCAGGCCAAAGAAACTCCTCACTTCTATAACAGAATCAGGCTGCTCCCGGTCCTGAACTGCGGTCACCTTAGCAAGGTCCACCGCTATCCCTTCCTTGGACACCACATGTCCTAGGAACTTGACTTCTTCCTTCCAAAAGTCGCACTTCTTGTACTACGCAAACAACTGGTTCTTCCTAAGAGTATCAAAGACTGCTCGCAGGTGTTCCTCGTGATCCTTCTGACTCTTGGAGTATATCAGGATATCATCTATAAATACGATGACAAATCGGTATAGATACGGCCAAAACACCCGGTTCATCAGGTCTATGAACACGGCCGGTGCATTTGTGAGTCCAAACAACATCACAAGGAACTCATAGTGCCCAAAGCTGGTTCTGAACATTGTCTTTTGCACGTCCTCATCCTTGACGCGCAACTGGTGATACCCTAACTGTAAGTCGATCTTAGTGAAGTATTGTGCCCCTTTCAACTGATCGAATAGATCATCTATCCTGGGCAAAGGATACTTGTTCTTTACTATCACTTGGTTCAACCTGCGATAATCAATACACAATCACGGCGATCTATCCTTCTTCTTCACAAACAACACAGGTGCTCCCCAAGGAGATACACTCGGTCGTATGAAGCCTTCATCCAACAGATCGTCGATCTGTCTCCTCAGTTCCTCCATCTCACATGGAGGCATGCAATACGTCGATAGAGATATAGGTGTCGCACCAGGCACTAGATCAATGGTAAAATCGATCTCGCGCTGAGGAGGTAATCCAGGTATCTTCCTGAACACGTCCGCAAAATCCTGAACTACTGGCGTATTCCCAAGTGTCGGACCACCAACGTTCTCTAGCAAGGTAGCATAACAACTAATGAGGTAGTACCAACTGACCTGAACTGGAAATGTAAAGGTCGTGCCCTCAGGTCCATGGGCTGTCACCACCCTAGTATCACAATCGATCTCTGCCTTCATCTTAGTGAGCCAATTCATATCGAGGATCACATCGTAATGACATAGCGAGGCAATAATTAGGTCGACGAGTACTGCTCTGCTCCCTAAGTCTATTGAACAACTCTTACACATCTTGGTAATGTCTGAGAAAGTCCTTATGGCAATAAGGAGTCTCAACCTAACCATAGGACTAGTTTCCAACCCCAGTCGCTTGACTGCTGCTCATGATATTATAGAGATAGTGGACCTGATGTCCACCAATAAGAAGACTGGTGTAACTTGGATATGCGTTGTAACTTAAAAGGCCAGTGGTGCTGCAGTTGCTATCTTGGATGCCTCATTTACAAGTGAGTGCACTCGAGCCTGTTGAGAACGATTCGGTTGCAGTGTCATGGCCGTTGAGGTGGCATAAATCGAGGTGCAGGTGGTCTGTAAGATGGCTGTGTCAGCGATACTGATCGTAGAGGTGGAGCTGAGATGGCCTGAGGTAACTGACGATTAATCTTCTGAGGGGGCATGAAGCTGTTCTCCCTCATCCTGGTGAAGCAGTAAGTGTCAAAATGGCCTGACCTCTTGTAATAGGTACACCACACATCAGGTCGTCTCGGCTGTGCCGATGGAGCCGTAAGTCGAGGAGGAGAATCTGCTCGCGATCTCTTGCCAAGGAACGGTCTGCTCGGCAGATTTGGTCGAGGCCTAGGAACCATAGGTACGCGTGTACGGGATAGCCTATCCCCATCCTGCTCAGCTCGGAGGGACATGCTCACTAGCTCAACATAGTTGGGTATCCTAGCGCAACACATCTTCGTGCGGATATCGGGACGCAGACCCTCAGAAAATTGCCACATCTTCATCGGCTCATTCGCGAGTATCAAAGGAGCGTATCTGGCTAGCTCCGTAGAGTGGTTCTCATACTCTGCTACAGTCATCCCTCCCTGTCGGAGGCGAAGGAACTCTCTCTCCTTCTCATTATGGTAGGTGAGAGGGAAATACTTTCCATGGAAGCGAGTCTCAAAAGCTTCCCATGTCCATATATAACCAGCAGCCACGGTCCGAAGGATGTTGTCCCACCAGAGACTGGCTTCCTTCTTGAACATGTATCTGACCAGCTCAACCTACTCTGCCTCAGTGCAGTGCAGCGGCTTCAGCATCTTAAAGATGTGGTCAAGCCAATACTCGGCCTCCTCGGGTCTGTGAGTACCCATAAAAGTGGGAGGTCGGAAGCGTTAGAATCACTCAAATAAGCCGCTGGCATTAATGTTTCCAACAGGCTGCATAGGTGGTGCAGGTGCAGGCGGACCACGTGCATGTTCTGGGCAATAGCCCCCGTAATGGTGGCCAAAAACTGTTGCTGCTACTACATCAATAGCATCATCTGCTCCAACATATCAGGAAGATGAGCCGACTGAAGTATGTGAGGCGTCGAGGTAGACGTACGGTTCTGCTCTTGAATCGGTGGTGTAAAAGGGTTGGCCCATTGGTGGGGCCAGTGGCCGGCTAAGAATCCGGTATAGTCTCATGATTCGGGCCCAAACTGGGGTCCGTATGGCTATCGCTGATGAGAGATGCCCTGTTAATCGATTCGCCAAATGTAAGACGTGCCGTACTCCGAATGCTCTTAGGTGGCATTCCCTATATACAAGATAGGGTGTAACCCGTGTAAGATTTATCATAAGAACAAACACTCATCCAAACATCATTCACATTTCAACTCAAAAGAAGTTTCATGCATTTCATTTACCAAAATTTGTCACAATATATAAGATATAGTTTACATGAATCATGACAGAAGATGCATGTGAGCTAATCTACCAAAGTTTTAAACACCAAAACACACCACAACTCTACCCTACTACTAAGCCTATCAAGGTTGTAACATAGAAAGTAAGAAAAACACGGAAAGAAAAAAGACCCAATGACAACTACAACATGGGACTAGTCATCCGAGTCTGGTGATGAAGGAGGGGCACCCTTGTCCTGCATGCAGCATAGAATAACCTTAAAGGTATGAGATACCTTCTTAAATTTTCGTTTCACGAAGGTCTGATTCTCTTCAAGCTTGGCCCGTTTTCTCTGACCTCCTGTCGCTGGGTGACCTGGCCCTCCTCGATCTGAGCCAAATGGGCTTCTAAGGCAGCCCGATCACGGTGGGGCTCATGTGTAGCAGGAGGAGATCCCCCATCAGAGTCTTGGGCCTCCTCTTCTGCCTCTTCCTGCTCTTCCTTTTCCTCGCTTCCTTCCTCTATTTCATCTCCGCCTTCTTCATCACTCTCTTCCTCTTCACTTCCCGTCTCATCCTCACTCTCATCGAGTCGGGCTTGATGTTGTCGTGGCCCAATATTCATATTGTTAAGAGTAGTGTCGTTGATGAAATGGATCGGCGCAAGCCTTTCTGAGCTAAGTCTGTAGCCGAATTCACGAGCAAGCTTGCATATAAGTCGGCCGAATGGGAGTGAAATGTCTGTCCTAGGAGAGCGTGCGGTCTATCTGTAATAGTACATATGTAGGCAGGCAAAGCTTGTCTCCTTGGCCAGCTCAGTATAGGAAGTCCACCATCAGACGCGTACATTCACTGCGATTGCTCCACCTAGGATACACGTTGTGCGTGAAGATGTGGTGGAGCAGGTAGAAGTTGTGAGTCATCCTGTCGCTAGGAGGCAGTTGCCTCGACTCCAGTAGACCAGTCAACAACAAAGAAATCGCGGACGACGATCTCTTTCACGCACACTCCTGAGACTCTTCTTGCTAGCATGAACCTCCCCACGCGGCATCCCCATGATTCGGGCTATCAAGTCTACATTGACAATGGCTTCCCGCCTTCCCACGGGGATAGAGAATTGTAAAGGCTCCAGCAACGGCTCTCGTATATGGGCATAGAAGGCTCGGATAGTGCTCCCATTCGTACGGGACTTACCCTCAAATATAGGACCTCACCAGGCGTCCGACAGGAGATCCATCGCCAGATAAAGCCCAAATAGTTTCTCATCCACGTGTGCTTCAAAGAGAACCCTACGGCCTTGAAATCTTTCATGTTCCATATCCGTCAGTAGAGCTCTTTCGAGAGGAAGTTGGGGATCAAGTTCCCTCTTCATCCTTAGCTCTCAATCGACGGTTTTGCTAGCCTCGGTGCCTTTCTGCCTCCTTGAACGGGTAGGGTGGCTAGGCCCGGCTTCATCCGTGGGAGCCCTCTTCTTCCCCATGAGAGAAAGAAGTGTGGAAAGTGAAAATATGGCCGTCACGAGCTCAAAAGAGCCATGAGAGTGAAATAAATGGAGGATAGGATGGGTTGTTGGACCTTGAGATTTTTGAGACACCAAGGAGGGTTTGTGTACTCAAATGGGAGGAAATGAGGGAGATAGGAGATGGATTTGAAAGGAATGTAGGAGGTGGGTAAGTAATGAAGAAAATGAAGAAGATATGAGAATGGAGGAAGGATTTAAGAGGGAAAAAATGAAATTTTTGGGAGATTGGAAAGCTTGGAGGGGTATAAGAGGAGGAAATGAAGTAAATGATGGGGTTATATGGGCCCCCACATGATTCATGGGCTCACAGGGGTGTGTACAAGGGTCGGCCTGACCGACCCGCTGCGGGCCGACAGGCCCGGACGAACCGACCACAAGCCTCGCCCTAGGCGCGATGTCATAGCGGTCCGCTGGACTTAGGGTGATGGCATCCCCCTCCCCCCCCCCCCCCCCCCCCCCCCCCGGGGTGTTGAAAATGTGCAGGACCCACCTCGAGTCCCACTGTTTTACGTGGTTTAGGCCTTCGAGCCCGTTCGGTGTGGTTTCGGGTTCCATCTCGCGTATATTCATATTTTTCGGATCATTTTAGTATGGAATACATCGAATCATCGTCTAAACCCATCGATGGACGGTCTGGAAAAGAATTGGGATCATCTCCATGATCACAGATGCCTACGGGTCCGATTTCAATGGTCACTTTCGCCTGTCAGCGAATCTGGGAATCCTATGACTGTTTCTACGTTTTATCGCCCCCTCTTAAGTCAAAGTACGTCAGTGTGCATAGTGTTACCATAACCTAGGTCTATTTTAATCCAAATCATGCTCTGATACCAATTTGTAACGCCCTGAAAATTGGGGGTTGAGCAGAATCTCAACTCCCGAGTTCCAACACATCACTTATACAACATAAATAATGATGATTAAATGTTGTTCGTATTAGTACATTAAACATGAATGAGATTGAGATTATACCAAATCAACATATCATACTCCAGAGACAGTTAAATTACGCAAGCGGAAGACTGTGATAAATATATAGAACATATAAGTGATTGTAAGTCCTCAGAGTATGAACATCACCAGGGTAAATAATTACATGTATAGTTCTAAAATTATACAAAATGATCAAGTATAATGTCCAACTAATTTGTGTCCTGTAATCCCGTCGACGCAACTCTAGGTCTACATAGACCCGCTAGAGAGTTGCATGTAGGAGAACTCATCGTCCTCGTCGTAGAAGGCCGGCTCCAACTTGTAAGCCACACCATCATCTGAAACTACAACAGAGTCTGGTCAGTGTTTTAAAACACCGTCCCAGAGTGGGAGTGAGTGATTAACTCAGTGAAGCTATAAGGCAAAGGTTAACATGTTATCAATTCAGTCAAGCAGCAATGATAAAGCAATACAACAAGCATTCCTGGGTACTCTGGTTAATATAAAGATGATATGTATTAATGATGCATGCCCTTGCCTGTAATGGATCTATGTCAGGTTAAAGTTTCGGTCCGATCGGATTTGTAAATCGACCGCGGAGGACCAGTTTCAGTTCAACGGTCATCGTCACTCGATCAGGGCCACAAGTACACTGACCTGTGTAGGAAATTTTTCCTGATCCAAGGGTATAGTTGGGTCAGAATCTGATGGTCTGAAACCTTAAATTTGACCTGCAAGCGAACGGCCCAATTCACTTAAGTTTGAGTCTATTTTCTAAAGATATTCGCATTTCTCACACACTTCGTTCTGGGCTCAAGTTGTGCGTTTTGGGATACTATTTGGACTTGATTTTCGAGGTGGTTGTCAAGCCCAGTAAGGCAGTAATAACCATATAGTTACGCGGTAATCGGACTTTCGATGTGTGGTCCAGGTCCGATATGGAGTTTCAATGTGCTCCCAAGAGCAAATAGGTTTTGAGATTGATCCTAGATTTTTAGGTAATGTAGAATTAGCAATCTTACTAGTTTTGGGTCTTGCAGTTCGTATAGAAAGCGGTTCAATCTAATCTACCAATTAATTCAGTTTAGTACTTAATTAATTTTTGTCTAACTTCTAAAGGATTCGGTCCTTAGTGATTTCTGCCTGAGGTAATACTCGGACTTTTGTACGGATTTTTCCGAGATATTATAGCCTCATATATATCAAGTGGGCCGCAACTATAGGCCTCATATACATCAAGATGGGCCGCAACTATGGGCCTCATATACATCAAGATGGGCCGCAACAACGGGCTTCATATACGTCAAGTGGGCCGCATCACATGGGCCTCATATACCTCAAGTGGGCCGTATATACATGGGCTACACCATAAATAGCCGCGGACATAATGATCGAAAGATAATTTGGACCATACCACAAATAGCATTGGTGATAATGATTTCCACTGTTAAAACTCCATAGCACCTACCATAGCGTTTATTTTCTATCCAATTTGTTCATACGGTTACAAAGACCTGAATTAAGAGGAAAAACAAATATCATATTGATTCAGAACTTTTGTGACCCCCAAATAGCTTTAATGGTGGACGTTCAATCTCCACTGATTTTTGCGATGTGATCCACCTGATAAACGGTTGGATGTAACATATACACCACAGTGTGGCCCACCGTCCAGCTATCTGGACGGTGTGCATTACAGCAAATACATCATGGCGTGGGTCCCACCGTCCAGCCATCTGGACAATGTGGATCATCACGGTATGGCCCACGGAACTTGCAGCGTCAATACAGCAATTACTGTTGCTGGTGGGATACAGAGATGGACGGTCTAGATGTAGCACATACATCATGGGACCCACAGAGCTGGCTGACATCAATGCATCAGCTAAACTGCCGTCCAAGGCTGCCTTGGACGGTCTGGATGTAACATATACATCATAAAAGGGCCCCACCGTCCTCCAGATGGACGGTGGGAATAAAACACATACATCACAGTCCGTCCCACGGACTTGCTGGCAGCAGCTATATAGCTATTGTACACCAGCAAATCCCCTGCCCAATCATGGTGGGTCCCACGTAGGGCCCATCATATAGTATTATATTATTTTAATTATTATATTTATATATTTATTTTAAACAATCAGCGTCTAGCATCTACAGATGGACGACTCGGATGATCACCTGCATCAAGTGGGGTCCACGCACACATGGCCCACTGTTGGGCCAAACTGATATTTGTGTTTTCCCTTTAACACGGCCTCCCCAAACAGGCAGCAAGGTGGCTGCAACGTGGGCCACGGTTTGGTCCACTTGGTGGTCGATATTAATAAAATTCATATATCATAAGTGGGCCATAAAATCAGAGAAAAGAGGGAGAGAGAGAGAGAGAGAGAGAGAGAGAGAGACGCGTGTGATAGAGGGACCTCGATACTATGGGCCCTCCTTCCATGCATTATAACATACATCAAGTGGGTCTCATTACATGTGGGCCCACCAATCAAAATCAACGGTGGAGATCCCTTCTCCACTAAAATACAAGGTCTAGATGACCCTTTTCATGCAAGGAAATTAAACATCATGATGGGGTCCATGGAGAATGCTCCACATGGGATGGATATATGAATCATGGTGGGCCATCGGACACACCTAGGGTCCAAAGTGAGATCCATACCATCAATCGGTAGGCCCCACTTGGCCCATCATCAAAACATAAAATATAAACCTATAAAAACACCCACCATTGGATCTTTTTAATTCTATGAAATGTCAAACTTCTTAACTCTCTCTTTGATGGTGAAAGATGATAATTGAAGGGCTAGGATAAGGGAATTTGGGTAGGAAGTGGGCCACACACTTAGCTTATTTTCTCTCCTTAGGATTCTTCTCTCATGGTTGCTTAAGAAATGGTAGATAATGGAGTGAAATGAGAGAGGAGTGGGGTTGTGTAAGAAGGACAGGATGAGAGAAATGGGTAGTGTAAGAGAGGGATGGGTGTATGTAAGAGAGAGTTGACTTATGGGGGTGAGGTGGCATGGGGTATGGGTTGCTTGTCTTTGTTGGTAAGAAAGGGATGGGAGAGGCATGGGTTGTGTACTTTACTAGTACTTGATTGATTAATGTAATGGGTTGTAGAGATTCTCTCGTAATTCGCAACCCACGGCATTTTTTCGAAATATACGCGGGCCCACAACTCCTGGCCTGGGTATTGCATCGGTGCGCAAGACGCAACGTTGGAACCGCGACGACGATGCAGTCGCGATGGTATAAGTTTTGAGTCGAGCCAACTCAAATACCGATTACAGGTCGCAAGTTGCCGAATTTCGATAGGGAGGATCGCAAGAGTCTACAGAACGATATAGAGTAGGATACGGGCCTTACATGGACACTGGCGTGTGTGGCACATTGGTGCGTGTGGCACTTGCTAGATGCAAGTGAATATGAACACCCATGTGACACATGTGAGATACAAGCAAAGATGAACAGTGGCATGTGTGGCACACCAATGCTTGTGGTGCATTGGCACATATTGGTGTTGGTAGCTAGTTTATGGCATATATATGGGATGCAAGCGAAGACGAACTATAGAAAATGTGGCATACTAGTACATATGATTCATTGGCATATGCACGGCTGGTAGCTAGCTGATGAAACATGTGGAACACAATTCAAGATGAGTAGTAGCACATGTGGCACATTGGTGCATGTGGTACGTATTAGAAATAATGTGTTGAAAATAGTAGATAATATTTGAAAATTCAGAAAATTAAATAATAAAATAAAGTAAGAAAATATGACTTATTTGTTTGAGTCGAGGCGTGATTGAGTCACTCGGCTTGAAACCAAATTTGTCCTCCTTGCACTACATCCCCAAAGCAACAAGAATCTTGGACAATTGGCATCCAGGATACAATGATTATTACCCGGTCCCAACGGTGCGCTCACTATACACGGGCTTGAACAAGCATATAGAACCTAACCGAAGTGAGTTGAATCGGTAACGAACTCAGTTGGTAAAACAACATTGAAATAGAGACGAATTTTGAAGAACCAGAGCAAAATCATTGGTTTTTTAATGAATGAATTCAGAAAAGGAGTAGGTCTATATATAGAACACGATTAGGTTCTTAAAACACCATTTCAAATGGGTTAGGTCCATTGGGTTTGAACCCAACTGGTGCGACCACCAGAACAGACGCGTACCTAGTTTGAAATTCGCGCAAAACTGACAGGTGCGAGTATACTTACAGAATACGAAACAAAACCGTTAGTGCAAGTGTACTCTTACTCCTCACATAGACCCGGACAAAAACCCGAAACCGGACCCGAACCCAAACCCAGACCCGGTGCACGCGTGTTCACGGCCCGGTATGGCTCGGCTCGGCGAGTGCATGCAGTCAATGGCATAGGTTCGGGCTAATAGCATAGCCCCTTAATTGGACCAAATTCACTTGTCCCCTGAGAAGGGGCTCAAGCCCCATTCAAAACTCTTCTCTTATATACTTGGGTTTTTCTTTGGTTATTTTCAAAGTGGAACAAGAGATACACTAAAAATAAAATACTTTTCAAAACAAGAAATAATGAAAAAATTTTAATTTTTTGAAACATTTTATTTTAAAATCTTTTTAAAATATAATAATCATCCACATGTTTTAATTTTAAAACACTTCGGTATAAGACAGAAGAGTGGTGTATTAGTGTTAATATATATCCGACTTTAATCGACATTTCGAATAAACAAGACAGGTTTACAGGAATCATTTGACTATTAGTCTTAAACCTGCCCTTTAAGCGTAAACAGCTATACATGCCACTCACACAACTTTTTCACTATGGATGGTTTTATAGTTTGGTGATTTTTTTGCCATGCACCTTTATTTGAATTTTCATAATTACTTTAGCGAAACAACGTATATATTCTCATAAGAAGCTACCCCACTTCCACACTTATATATATGAATTCTATCAAGCGTACACAGCAACTGGATACGCCACCACATTTGTTATGGATTCATTAAGAGTTTAAGAACTCATCATCTCACACATTGCTACTTGCATTGCCTATTCCATAAGAATGGGCGAGTTCTCTGCAGTGCTTCCTAGTCTCGTAGTGTCTTGTTGTTTACTCATTGAACCTATCACATGTGATCTACACTTATATAGGTTGGGTTGTTGACGCTGCTATCTCATTTGGTTAGGCTCAGCCAAATTCCCTCCGATATTTCCATGACTAATCATTTAGATAGTCATTTGGTGAGATTATCTCCCAGATTCTTTTTTTGATCGTACGAAATCAACAGCTATGACTCCATTTAATAGGTGTCTCACAATATTGTGTCAGAATCTAATGTATCTACTTTTACCATTATATATTTCATTATTGGTCCTTGCAATAGCTGCTTGACAATACAGTGAATAGATATAACAGACATAGGTTTTGGCCATAGAGGTATCGTTAACAAATTTCGAAGTCATTCAACTTTTGATCTTACCTTTTCTAATGCAACAAACTCAGATTTCATAGTCGACCGAGTAATGCAAGTCTACTTAGTAGACTACAAGATATTGCACCTCTACCAAATGTGAAAACATATTCACTTATGGATTTTGTTTCATCTGAATCAGTGATCCAATTGACATAACTATATCCTTCAACACGGGAGAATAACATGTATAACAATATCATGGCAGCAGTACATTTAAAGTATTTCAATATACTATTCGATGCATCCAATAATCATATTCAAGATTATGTGTATATCTACTTAGCCTACCTACTACAAATGCAATATCAAATCTAGTGTAGTTCATCAAATGCATTAAGTTACAAATTACTTGAAAATATTCAAGCTGAGATACACTGCTTCTTGTATTCTTCTTAAGATGCACAGTATGATTATAAGGTTTACTAACAAATAAGCAGTCAAAGTGATCAAACATTTTTAATATTCTTTCAACGTAATAAAATTGGGATAGAGTAATGCTTCATCTTTTCTAATTACCTGAATACCTAATATCATATTTATTTCTCCTAAGTTTTTCATATCAAAGTTAGAATATATGAGTTTCTTAATCAAATTAATTAACTTAACATTGACTACAAATATAAAAATACCATCCACATATAAGTATATTATTACACCATCATTATTAAAAAATTTGTTATATACACATTTATGCACATCATTTATTATATATTCATTTAACTTTAAAATATTGTCAAATTTCTTATTTTATTGCTAAGGAGCTTATTTTAAACAATACAGTGACTTGATTAATTTTAACACTTTTTTTTTTCATTTTCTGAAATTATATAACATTCGTATTGCTTCATGAAGATTTCTTATTCTAACTTTCAATTTAGAAATAATATTTTTATATCCATTTGATGTACTACTAACTTGTATATGGATGTTATTGCAACTAATACCATAATCATTACAATTCTAGTTACAGGTAAATAGGTATCAAAGTAATCATATCTTTTTTTCTTTTTTTTTTTACACCTTTTTATGACCAATCTACCTTTAAACTTATCCATAAACCCATCTGTTTTAAGTTTTTTTTAAACACCCACTAATACCCTATAGCCTTGTTCTCATGAGGAAAGTCAACGAGTTTTCAGATGTTGTTCAGTATGATTTATTCTAATTCATCGTTTATAGCTCTCTCTAAAAAGAGGCATTATGAGAGTTTATGGCTTTTAAATAGGTGTTAGGATTATCTTCTAACAAGAAAGTGAAAAATCAATCTCTTAAGTTGCTCGCAAGGCGAGCTATCATATTTCTTTTAGGTTCTGATTCTACTTCACTATTCATATATATACTTCTACTTGTTGAAGTAACATCAGATTTACTAATTTCTTTTATTTCTACAAATTTAGTATTCATAAGAAAGACATTTTCAAGAAATTTTGCATCTCTAGTTTTTGTAATAGTGTTTGGATTTAGAAAGTTATCTTTTGATTTTAAAACTAAGAACATATATGCTGCACTATTCTCTACATATCGTATAAATATATAATCATTTGTCTTAGAACCTAGCTTTATTTTCTCGATTTCAAGTAACTCTAGTTTAGCTAGACATTCCCACACTTTAAGGTATTTTATAACTAGGAGTGGTGATTTTCTACAGTTCATAGGGTATTTTACCAATTTTTCTTATGAGTATCTTATTTTGTATATAACACGTAGATAGTATAACTTTTCCCACATATTATAAGGTAAAGTAGAAGTTTTCAACATAACATTCATCATTTTCTTTAATGTTTTATTCTTGCATTCAGCTATTTCATTTCATTCTTATGTATATGGAGTAATAATTTTATGTACTATTTCATTCTTTTCATAGAGTTCTCTAAACTAAGAAGATTCATACTCCCCTCATTTATCTGATCTAAGTCTTCTAATGTTCGTGCTAAGTTGGTTTTAAACTTTTACTTACATACTTAATGAAGGATTTTAAAGCCTGTGTCTTTATTCCTTAGAAGATATACTCTAGTATATTTAGAATAATTGTCTATGAGTGTTACATAGTACCTTTTACCTCCTCTAGACATGTGATTTCTAAAATCAAATAGTCATTGTGTATTAATTCTAATAACTTGAAACTTCTATAAAAAATCTAAGGAATTACTATCAACTTAGATTAATACAGTTTCACATTTTTCGAAGTTATCGACTGAGATGTCATGAGTTAATTTTATTCGTTTTATTCTTTTTAAGGATTTTACATTCACGTGTTCTAATTTACTATGCCATACTGAAAGAGATTCAATAATATAAGTAAATGAATGGCATCTTATTTTTATCATAAGAAACATTTACAATGAATAGACCATTACTACAATAACCATTTCCAAAGAAGGTTCCATTCTTGGTCATTATAAGCCTATCGGAATAAATTATTAGTTTAACTCTAGCCTTGCTGAGGAGCGAACCAGAGACTAAGTTGCGACAAATGTTAGGATGTAATGTTTACAATTATTGGCGTCTCTAAATTCATTTTTGTTGGCTTGATCAACTACGAATGGATCTGAAATAATGTAATTTAAAAATTTTAAAAAAACAAAAAAAAAAAAAAAAAACACATTTAATGTTTGTAGAGTAAAACTAATTTTCTGTTTCCATCTTTTGAATTTTGTCTAGCAAACGGTTCTATTTTGGACAGTTCAGTCGTAGGGTTAGCTATGATGGTGGCCATGAAATACAATAGAGTTCTGGTTACAACTCGATTTCAACTACGTGGAGAAATTGTCAAATACTAGTTACAAAAAAGAAAAGAAGAAGAAAATTTTTATGTTTTCAAATATCGAATAAAGATGTCTACTGTTTACAGCAATTGAATATTTGGTTTCAAAATTATTGAAAATAATAAATAATATTCAAAAAAATAAATAATAAAATAATAAAATAAAGTAAGAAAAGATGATCACTTATTTGTTTGAGTCGAGGCGTAACTGGATCACTCAGCTTAAAACTAAATTTGTCCTTCCTGGACTGTGTCCCAACTGTAACAAGAATTTTGGACAGTTAGCCTCTAAGATAAAATTACTATTACCCGGTCCCAACGGTGCATTTACTATATACGAGCTCAAACTAGCGTGCAGAACTTAACTAAAGTGAGTTGACTCGGCAATGAAATTAATTGGTAAAACAACACTGAAATAGAGATGAGTTTTGAAGAAACCAAATCTGTCTTTCTTGAACTATGTCCCAACGAGTTAAATATGTTGGGTTTAAACCCAACTGGTGTGACCACCCGAACAAACGTTTCCCTGGTTTGAAATTCGCGCAAAACCGATAGGTGCGAGTATACTCGGGAAGTATGCAAAACTGTTAGTGTGGACTTTCATCTTTCAATCTTCACATAACCCATACTCAACCCGACCCGACTCGGCGTACGCACATCCAAGGTTTGGCTCAGCGTGCGCATGTGTGTGATCAATGACATAGCTCCCCTTTGGACCAAATTCACATCTCCCTGAGAAGGAGCTATGCCTTGGATTTTTTTCTTAGTCCTTTTCGATGTGGGATAAGAGATACATTAAAAATAAAATACTTTTCAAAATAAGAAACAAGAAAAAAAAATGAATTTTTTAAAGCACTTATTTAAAAATCCTTTTAAAATACAATAATACATTTGCACGTGTGATGCTTGAAAGTAGATAATGGAACATGTAACACATGTGAAACAATTGAAAATGGATAATGACACACTTGGCATGATGGAGTGTAATCATAGATTAATAGTGACACATGTGAGACATTAGCACATGTAACTCAGGGGAGAAAACTAAAGATAGATAGTAGCATGTGTGAATTTAAATCATAGATATTAATTTTTTATATTGGTGGAAAAATGCTTCTCTGAAGTGGTGAGCGAGTAAAATAAATTAGCTTGTTTTTTTAGACTTTGGATTGGGCCGTGACCCCAACACCACCTGACTAGCCAGTGGAAAAGCTTAGCACGCCCCCACCATGATGTAGTGTTTTATCCTACGTTTTGCCGGTCAATTTAAGGCATGAGCCTAAAAATAGGTAAATCTAAAGTTCAATTGAACCACACCGTGGGAAAAGTGGGAATTAAACACTTGTAGTTCAATTTTATATGAAAGCCTTCGGTAATATTTATTTACCACAAGTTAGGTAACTTTAGATGAAATGAAAATACAAATATCAGCTTTATTCAAAACTTTAATAATCCTAAGAAGTTTTTCATTATAAGCATTTAATTCTCACTGATTTCCGTGGTGTGGTACAGTTGCGCCTTTGAATACGCTTCATGTGTCAATAAACACATACATACCATCTACTTAGCAGTGTTGGTTCCCCACCCAATCAAAGTCCTTTTATTTAATTTTAGGGGACAGATACGAATGGGAAAGAAGGCTCCACCAGCACCGCAATGAATGTGTTTTGATTTCCTTTCTATTTCCTCACAAGCCACAAGCCGAGGAATCGAAGCGTTTCCACTTTAAAATTAATTTTCAACTTGGCGATGCAGGAGTAGGCCCGAGTGATTTACTCGGGCTATTACCGAGACGGATTTGCCCCCGACACGTGTCCTACCTCGGCATTTAATGCTAGTCACAGTCATTTGTCGGCGCCTGTGTGAAAAGGAAACGGCATTGTAGTGTGAGGCCACCACCGTGATATTATGTAAAATTCACTCCACTCATCACTTTCTTCGTTTCACAAAAATCAGCCCATTCAAAAATTTAGTCGGCCACGCTGCGAGGTAAGTGGGAATAGAAAAAACCACCATCTATACCATCTTAGGGCTTACAATGATGTTTACATGTGATCTCAACTATTCGTAACGTTACTCCTGAGAGGATGAAGAAATTAAATTAAATATAAACATGATCTAAAATTTTGGTAAGCTGAAGAGGGTTATAGTGGTTGTCCTTAGTTATCATTCTCAGTGCGCGACCACTTGAGAGTTGTTGAGAAATAATGGACAGCTTGAATCCTCACACTATAGTGCATTTTCTGCGGGTGCTCTTTATGGTGTGGCTCCCTTATATTTGCTATAAGTGGTAGGAAATGATTCAAAGGAAATCAAAGTTACATGGCTTCAAAATGATTTATTTATCATATCACAATGTTCACCCATTTGGCAAGATCATTTTAGATCATGAACCCTACAAGAGTCGTACTACCACAGATAGTAGTGTGGACAATAACAATTGTAAAGGCCACTAGTATTTATTTTCTATCTAATTTGTTCGTAAGGTCAAAGAGACCGAGATAAAAAGGAAAAACAAATATTATATTTATCCAAAACTTATGTGACCCTTAGAATGGTTTTAATGGCAGATGTGTAGACGTTCAATCCCTACTACTTTTTACAGTGTGGTCCACTTGATCTTTGGATCTATCTTATTTTTCAGCTCAAGACTTGTGATGAGCTCACCAAATGAATGGACAACTTGAATATAACACATAGCACATAATGGGACCCACATTACTTGGTGATGTCAACACACCAAACAGGTGAGTGGTGCGTGGTACACCAGCCAATCCGCTTCGGCCCACAGGTGGGGAAGCACTGTAAAGCACACTTTGATTTTTTACATGACATATGGGTAGGGGTGCACACAGTTCGGATCCGGTTCCAAAAGGGATGAGAACTAAAGGTGGCCCCCTTCACATTAACGGTCCATATTGATAGCTGGCAGGACCAATTCAACAACATCCTGGCCATTCGTTCCAGTTTCAAAACTGAAACCGAACCGTGTGCAACCCTACTATGGTGAAAATTTGGGTATTACGCGCACCAGGACCAAGTAGAGATAAATGGTCCTGCCAGGGGATCTCTATGGGCTCATCATGATATATATATATATATATATATATATATATATATATATATATATATATCTATATATATATATATATATATATAATCCATTCCATCCATCCATTATGATTGATATTTTAGGGCATAAGCTAAAAAATGAGGTAGACTGAAAGGCTCATGTGGAGCACACCATAAGAAGTGGCGGGGAATGAATTTGTACTGTTGAAATTTTTATAAGTCCCACCATGATGTTTATTTGTCATCCAACCGGTTCATAAAGTTATGTAGACATTATCGAGGGAAAACATAAGTATCATCTTGATCCAAAACTTTTGTGCCATCCAAATGAGTTTTCAATGGTAAGCTCTCAATCCCTACTAATTTCTTTAGAATGGTCCACTTGAGTTTTCAATTTGCTTCCATTTTTAGCTCATGCCATAAAATAATATGTGAATATGAATGGACGGCATGGATAAAACATACATACATCAAGGTAGGTCAGACATACCCCTAACATGACCATATGTGTAGAGCCAGGTCCTTATAGGAATAGTACCCATTCCACCATTCAAATAGAGTCACCACCGTTCAAATGGGGCAGAGTTATTATAGCAGTCAAGCATGGAAACGGAGGTAAGATCATTGACTTAGTGATGAATGGGATCATTGGATCGGTGTGATTTGCACAGTCATATATTAAATGCATGTTGGACGAAATGAAAGATCAATCAATCAAGTTCTTCAACAGTCCCAATGCCAGTACAAGCATTATGACTTAAATGCTGCGAGAAATCCGTTGGTTTTTTTATGGTGTTATTGCCAAAGGTGCTGAATACGTGTGAAAAACTTTCGCCAGAGCAGGCTCGTATTCCTGACTTTGATTGTGGCTAGTTTTAAACGGTTTGAGGTTGATGTTGGATGGTTTGTGATTCTTTATGTATTTTTGGAGAGTTTTTTAATTTAAATACACAAGCATGAAAATTACATTCTTTTTAAATTTTTATTTTCCTACACTTTGGCAGGTTTTTTTTTTTTAAAAAAAAATGAAAATACCATGCATTGAGCCAATAAAAGCTCTTGAACCTTTTTTCTACACTAAATTTCTTTTATCACTGCTCTCCAGTTAATTCATTTTTCACCACTGCATTCCGGTGAACTTTTCTGCTTTCTAACTATTCTCTACAACATAAACAACCACATTTAAAAAATTGGTTATAAGCTTGAGAGAAAAAATATTGTAAAAAAATTACTTTTAAAATATATTTTTTTCCAAAAAATTGTTCACAACATTTGCTTTAGACTTAATTTTGAAAAGTCAAACGCTGTTCAAATAAAATTTTTCTAATCTTATTTGAAATCTTGTCAAACTACCTTTTCAATAAGCTCTAAATCACTTCAATCCAACTAATAATAAGAGTTGTAACTATTTTAGTGGAATTGCACAATGTTAGAAACAAACATAAATATTGGATAGACTTTGGGCTAAATTTTGAAATGTCAAAGGGTGTCCTAATGAAATGGCTCTAATTGCATTTGAAAGCCCATCTAATAATTTTTCTAATGACCTCAAAATTAACCTAATTTAACCTACAACAAGGGATTTATGATAGTTTCCATTGGATGGCATGATGCTGGAAACGTGATTAAATGCTTTGTGAATGTCATGAAGGAGTTTGTACCCTCTTTTGAGATGAAATGGTGTCCGAATAAAATAATTTTAATCTCATTTAAAATGTCATCAAATTATATTTCCAATAAGTCTAAGATCACTCTGATTCGACCAATAACGTGGGATTTATGACTATTTTCATGGGATCGCACAATACTAGAGTTAAACACGAAAGCAAGCATGTACTGAAAGTGAACGTGAACATGAGTCTCGCATCTACATATAGTTCTAGCTTCATGTGATCCCATAAAATGGTTATAACTCCATTGTTATAGGTTGGATAGATCAAAACAATCTTAGACTATTTAGAAATATAATTTGACAACCTTTCGAGTGAGATTGGAATCATATCATTTGGACACCATTTTATTTTTTAAAAGTAATTCTAAAGTCCATGATAGCATTCGTAAACCATTATATTTCATTTTCAGCATTACATGATCCTAAGAAAATGTTCATAAATCCCTCTTTATAGGTTAAATCGAGAGATCTTAAGCTCGTTTGAAAGATAATTTGTCAAACTTTCAAATAGGACTAGAATTATTTCATTTGGACACCGTTTGACTTTTCAAAACTAGGCCCAAAGTCATGCTAGCATTCGTGCTCGCTTTCAATGTTGCACAATCCTACAATAACAATTATAACTCTCTTATTATAAGTCAAATTGGAATAATCTTAAGTTCGTTGGACGAATAATTTGACGTTGTTTAAAACAAAACTAGAATTATCTCATTTGGATATCATTTGTCTTTTTTAAATTGGGCGCAAAGTCCAACTCAAAAACAATTTTTATAAATAATAATAATATTACTATTATTATTTTATAAAGCCTATCTTTTAAAATTGAAATTTTTGTCATATTTTTTTCATCACATTTTCTTTTCAAACAAACTTAGAATCTAATTTTCTAAAGCGGTAATCAGTGTCTGAGAAAATAGTCGGAAAGCAAAAAATTATTAACAAAGAATAGTCAAAATACACAAAAGAAAATTGTCGGGAGTGCAGCGATAAAAGAAAAGTCAACCGGATACAGTAATAAAAGAAAGTCCACGTGTAAAAAAGACAGTACAATTACCTTTATTTAGGCACGGCTCAATATATGACATTTTCATTTAAATTAAATTTATAAAGTTGTCAGAGGCACAGAAAAATAAAGATTCAAAAAATGATGCTGTTTTTATGCTTTCACGTATTCATATAAATAATCGGTTTTTTGTTTTTTTTTTTGTCACGTATTTGCCCATGGATGATAGAATTACAATATGGAATTGTTCATGTAAAGCAAGGTTGATGAATGGATTCATGGAAAAGAGAGAAAAACTATGGAAGAAATATTTTTACATGGCACTGTGAAGGTGAAAAGTTTTGAAACGCTATGTTAAAACTATTTTAATGATTTTTGTAATTACCTACGTTCATTTAGGTGGACCGATGAAGATAACATCATTGATTTAGACGTGGTCCCAATTCCGATTTAGAATTGTGAAATCAATGTGATCTCCTGATTGCATCCCAATCGTTTGGATGGTTGGAATCATGCACGTGTGTGCCGCATGTTTGGTGGTGTGTACGTGGAAAAGATGGGATGCATCCGATAATAGATAATCCGAATTTGCAAGGTTGCCTATTCTCATGTAATATAATGTAGGAGTTATTTCATACTTTGGCAGAATGTTTATAGTCGATACATATGTAATCGGATATTGTAGATGTGGCACACGTGTAATGCAAACTAAATCATCCAGATCGTTAGAATCACTGCAGATAGATGATAACCCACAACATCAAATTGATTGAACCATCCTAATCATTGATTAGTGTACATTTGTATAGGAACTTTAACAATTAAAAACTTCCTAGGGTCCCCATAATGTTTATTTGACATCCAATCTGTTGGTAAGTTCACACAGACCCGGATGAAGGAAAAAGTTTAATGGCCAATGACCACTGTTTCCTGTAGTGTTGTCCACCTGAAATTTACATCTGCTTAATTTTTGAGACCATACTTTAAAATAATCTGAAAAAACGGATGAAGGGCATGGATATACAATACATACATCGAAGTGGACCTCAAGGTTAGGTTCCCACCCACGTGGCTGGTTCCGGATCGCAGCTGAAAGTCGCCTCTGGTTTTGACCTCGCACCGGCTTCCCACATTGTAGATCGTTTTACAGTGGTGGGGTGGATGTTACTAGCGTTCAAATCTCACTCCAACAATCTGACAAACCACAGTTCAGGTCTGGCCCAAATCATCTGACAGTCTACAGCAGCTGATAGGACTTAGATTGCGTGGTGACCCTGCCACTGTGGACGTCCATGTGATCTGATGGGTAGACTGGGTCAAATGCAACTGTCAGAGATGGGGTCCATAAACAGTAATGTTTGAAAGTTGTTAGGTTGAGTAGGTACGTGATGGGCCCATCTCCGATAGCGGTGACAGGATCACCACGCAACCGGCATCCCAGCTGGCTATAATAGAGTAATAGGGTCACCCTGTTTTTAGGGGTAAAATAGTCAATTTTCCTTTACTATTTGACTATAGTAGAGCAAAAAGATGATGATGCTGTTTTAGGGTTTCATTTTTCTAACATTTCTAAAGTTAGGTGTAAAATCATTTATATATCCCACACCCAAATCCATAGCTCAACTGGCAGACTGAGTGGAGATACCTAGTTTCACACTTGAGGTCTTGCTATCGATCCCTAGCGGGGGTGGCTAACATGGAGTGTGTACACTGACATGGGTGTGTACTAACAAGCTAACCCAAAAAAATAAAAAAACTACCGCACGTGAAAATGGAGCAGATTAGACATTAGTACTATGAAAACGCAATAAGGAAAGGTGCCATTTGAAAATTTCCCTTAGGCATTGATTGGGAGATAGGAAATGAAAATATGAATTTTACACATCCAAGAATTTCTCGTATTGGATTTGGATTGACAAATCCACAATTCATACTTTGCATATCAAGTACAGGATCTTGACAGGGGACTCGGATCACACCTACAGGGTGCATCGTGTGAGGCCCCACTATGATGTATATGTTTTATCCATGCTGTCCATTCATTTTCCAAATCATTTTATGCTGTAAGCCTAAAAAGGAAGGCAGATTCCAGAGCTCAATTTGACCACACCAAGGAAGCAGTGGGGAACCTTCTTAAGCCCACCATGATGTTTATGTGCCATCCAACTTATTCATAAGCCATACAGATAGGGATGAAAACACAAATATCAGCTTGATCCAAAACTTCTATGGTCCTCAAGAAGTTTTCAATGGTAGGCTTTCAATCCCCACTGCTTACTTATGGTGTGGTCCACCACTTGAGCTTAGAAGTGCCTCTTTTTTGGGCTCATGGCCTTAAAATGATCTGGAAAATGAATAATACACAAATCTTCATGGTGGAACCTACAAAGTTTTGCCACATATACACAGTACGGACCCCCACACCATGCAATCTGAGTCCTAAATAGGGCGCATTTACTGTAAGGCAATGTCCATATCTGAACTCTCCATTTAAGTCCAGAACATATTTCTCAGTCTACCGTCCAAAAAAAAAAAAAAGATTGATCGGATAATCCAAACCATCCTTGATATGGACTTATTTTCCATAGCCTGCCTTGTTTGTTTAAAGGCAACGGACGGTATAGATATGATTGCCTAACAAGTTTCCGAGTCTTTAGAATCATAAGCAATCCATTATCTTCTCTGAAAAATGGATGCACCAAGTGCTGATTGTACCTATTTTTGTATAAATGATACTGATCAAATACTTTAATATTTTGTCAAATTGTTGCATGGTAGACCACTAAATATGAGTTGGACCAAATGATCAGTCTAGATCAATCAATTAGACAATCTACGTTCAGAAGATCCAAACAGTCCATCTTCTCGGACTAAATGTTGATGTCATGTTTGACAATGATCAACTAACAGGATGATCCTGACCGTTAATACCAAGTTGAAAATGAACCATTTAAAATTGTTCTCAGAGCAGTCAACATTCAACTAGACCCGTTCGTTAACAGAATCCCATCCATAACACCACCTATTATGAGCATGGACCGCGATTACTAAATAACAAGTTCCAACGAAAAAATACTAGTCAAAACTAGTGGGCCCCACCACCACCAGAGACGGCAAACATCAGGAATCCAGGCCATTCATCAGGCAGGGTACACATTAAACACGCAGGTCAAAACTTTGGAACTTGAAATGGGCAACTACAACGTCCAAATTCAAAGTCATGTATGGGTAGCTGACTTTATGAGGGCACTGCCCTGACTTTTGGTATATGTCATGTCCGGTATGTCTTACCTGATGAATGGCCCAGATCTCTGATAAGTGGCCCATCCGCCAAGAGACCTCTTGCACATTGAGTCACCACCATTTTTTCTTTCTCCCACGGACTGATTCAGGTCTGTGGGGGCGGGGTGCAATCTATTGGCATCAGCACCATCATCAGCTCCATCCGTATTGAGACAGAGATGGGAATGGAGATGCAAACACCTTGATGGAGAAACAAACGAGAGAGTGAAATCCCAAATGCGAGCAGAAACTATATGGCACTATGTCACAAGACCACCTGTTACGTGATTCAGACCATACATTTGTAGGTGGGCCAGCAATCAGACAACTCACACATCGAGGAATTACAGCATATCCGTCCATAAGCATGCCAGATAGACAGTTTGAATTATTGGAAGGTCCAAAAAACACAAACATGTCACAGCGTCATCATATATTAATACCTCAAAACAGAATGGCAAGTACAAGAAATCCAATTGACATCCAACAACTATAAATTAAGTGGCTTGTCTCAAGCCTCACCAAGAGATATCTCTGGCTAAAACTCACAACTAAGCAAAGCAAATAAAGAAAAGGTCATTGGTTCCTCCACACAACGGAATCACAATCTAAATGGCCATCTGTATTACAACCACCTGTCACCAGGCAGAGAATGGCCAATGTGGGCTGCAAGCTACCAAAGCTATCAAGGCCAGATGTTGACCAACTCTTCCTAGTTTTCCGTCAAATCTACCTTCTTTCACGCTTACGCATTCCCATCCGTGACTTTGCATACCTAGGTTTCTCGTCAAGACAACTACTAGGGTCTTCCAAATCACCCACTCTTAATTAATGATATAAAAGGATTCCGAATATACGACGCATGGTTGGTGATTCAATACATTTATATTTTTTAAAACCTTCCAGATTGGAAGACCCCTGCCCTTCCATTTGGTGGACAGACTAGATAAAATACAGTGGTACCCCCTCATTCAACGAAAGGGGTCTTCCAATCTCAGAGATTTCCAGGGAACTCCCCAACCATTGCGCAGATGATCGGATCAACTGTTTTGGATCACCAAACGATGTGGCCCCACATGCACGGAAGACCTCAGCATGAGCAAACTATACATTTTCTGATTAGACAAATACTCGCAAACCAAAGAATTGGAAGTCTAGTGGGATTTTGCAAAAGGATACTCCAAACGCATGCCTTCACCAACTGATGAGTAGAGAAAGGTACCCTGCAGCTGATGCAACGCTCCTGTTGAGCTGGCAACATCCTGACACTCAAAAAAAAAAAATAAATAAAAAAAATCAACGCCCTCAAATAAATGATAGCAAACTAAAATAGATACATCATTAACATGGTTTGCCACAATGGCATTATAGAGCCATTAAGGCCACTACGTAAAGGTAACAATGGTTGATGCAGGACATGAAAATTAAATATGATATGTAAGATTTCAAGCTTTAGATCATACTAATTAGAAACATCACAAAAATTCCACATCCCACATAGGTCAAGCATTCAACAAGGGGAATCTACGAGGGTCCAAGCCTACACGTGTTAGGGCTGAATCAATTAAAATTATAGACCAAACAATGCTCAAAGGAGAATAGATTCATCCACACATGCAAGGATTACTTCCCAATCCAAGGGATTTACACGTTTTAAATCAGGGAAACCTATGGTTTGCAAAGTTGAATAGGACTGGGATTTAGGATAATCTACGGTTAGGGTTAGGAAAATAAGGTGGAGAGAGGAGTGAAAGAGAGGAGAAGAAAGAGAGAACCTATAACCAGTCCCCGCGTGTGGACAGCAGGCGGGCCTGACGCACGTGCGTGGATTGCTGCCCGCACGTGTGTGGGGCCCATGAACCCAAAAAGGCCAACTAGGGTTGGTCGGCCAGGGATGGGCCATCTACACACCAAGTTTCGGGGCAATCGGATGA
>JAJHSJ010000260.1:0-68480 GCA_021015155.1 Magnolia officinalis | reverse complement strand
CTACAACAAGTTCAAGATCTCAAGCCTGTATGGTTCAAATAATCTACATTCGTTGAATGGTTGAAGTTCAATGTCCATACGACATGGTTCAGGTTTGAATGACCTTAGGTTGACCCTTTAAGGTAGGTCACTTTGGATACATAATTCAAATGTTTATTTTACATAAGTTTGGTCTATTCTACGACCAGTCCTAGCTCTTGTTCGACCAGTCCTAGCATTGTTCGACTAGTCCAAGAAATTCCACGACCAGTCCTAAGTTGTTGAAGATTTTTCGAAATTTTTGGTACGCCCCGACCAGTCCTGGAGGTCCTTCGACCGACGGTCGTAGGTGTGGCTTCGACTCGTCCACGACCAGTCGTAGAGCTACGACTCAAAGTCCAGCAACGTAATCTATGGTCCTACGACCAGTCGTAGAGATCCACGACCAGTCGTAGGTGACCCACGACCAGTCGTAGCTTCTCACGACCAGTCGTGGAACGACTTTCAAAGATCGCGCTCAATATTTCAAAATCTGTTAGAGCTACGACCAGTCGAAGGTTTCTAAGACCAGTCGTAGGAGCGATTTTTGCTTCTATAAATTGAACACGAATTCAGAGTTTTACACTTCAACTCGATTCAATTCAAGAATTTTCAAGTGATCACTCTGAGATAAGTCTGTGTTTTATTTTAAGCTACATTGTGCTTATTTAATATTCCTTTTTTGCTAGCTTATTTATTTGATTTTGTTTCTATATTCCAATCTTATTTGAAAAGAGGAATTATCTTATTCCTTCTTCTTGGAATCAAAATCAAATATAGCTACGACCCCAACAGTTAAATCTAAAATCTATTAGAATTTAGAACCTTATGAATGTGAGTATTGGAAATTGAACTTTGACATTCAATCATCTACTCCGATTGGTTCTACTACCGGGCTGCTACGAAAAGGAGAAATCCAGGTATTTTACAATTCTGTAAATTTATTTACTTTTGGTTTGTTTGAGGTTAAGCCAGAAAATCTCATTGTATTGGTTTTGTTTGAGGTTGAACCAGAAAAAATCTCATTGTATTGGTTATCTGAGGAGAACCAGAAAACTCAGAAAAGAGGGGTTTTGAATTGTGTAAGCCCAAGTGAAAAAGACACAATTGTAAAGGTTTTTGGTGAACCTGTGAAAACCTATTTGATAGTGAACGCTAATATCCCCTTGTGTGAGGATATTAGGAGTGGAGTAGCTTTCTGTGTGGCTGTTGAAAACAGTTGGTGTACACACAGGCGAACCACTATAACTCTTTGTCTTGTGGATTGAATGCTTGCTTAATTTTCATATCTTTTATCATTCGATTGTGTGGAATGTACAAGTGGATGTGAATGTTGTAACTATTTACATTTCAAGCAAGTGTGGGGATTGTTGTAATAATTTAGATCTATACTTCTGCATTTAATTTCAATTCCTTGCTATTTCATTTACTTCTATTAAAATTGAGTCCTTGATCCAAAGATGTTCTAGAAATAAGGTTGTCCTACCATAAGCCCTTGTTTATTATGGTGTAAGGTTGTCCTTAGAACTGAATTTGTATCAATCTCTCAATACTTATTTATCAAGGTGATTTAAATTTAGCATTGTGAATTGATTCATATTGTAAGGCTATTGGTTTACTTTATTTCCGCTGATTTTATTTTAAATTTGGCATAGTCCTATTCCACCCCCCTCTAGGACATATAGCTTGGCCTTTTCAAGTGGTATCAGAGCCTAATAGCTCATTTTTTTTGCTTTTTATTTGGATTTATTTCCTGAGCTAACGATCTAAGCTATATAAAAAGATGTCAAATTTTGATAGCCTTTCAGTTACTAGGCCTCCACCCTTTGATGGCTCCAACTATGCCTATTGGAAAGCCAGAATGAGGATCTTCCTCAAATCAATGGATGAAAGTGTGTGGCAAGCCACAGTGACTGAATGGAAACCTCCTATCATGGAAGTAACTGGTGTTGATGGTTCAAAATCTATGAAAATTACACCGTATTTCCAATGGACCACACTTCAGAAAAATGAGAGTAGTGCTAATGCTAAAGCACTAATGCAATCACTTGCGCACTATCACCGGATGAGTTCAAAAGAATCATATCCTGTGATACTGCAAAGCAAGCCTGGGATATTTTAGAAATGACACACGAAGGTACATCAATTGTCAAGAAATCTAAAGTCCAACTCCTCACAACTAAATTTGAAGAAATTCATATGGAGGAAAATGAAATGTTTAACTCAATGTGGGGTCTTGGCGATAAGATCCCAGAAAGTAAAGTGTGTGCAAAAATACTACGCTCTCTTCCTGAACGGTTCAATTCTAAGGTAACTGCAATCTAGGAACTTTGTGATACGGATAATATGAAGGTAGAAGAATTAGTTGGTTCTTTACAAACCTATGAATTAAGTTTTAAAGCTCCTAAAGGTAAATCTATTGCTTTGAAGTCATCTAAAAGTATTACTCAAGAAAATTCAGATTCAGAAAAGTCTGAAGATGATATGGCCCTTTTGGCGAAAAAGTTTTATAAGATTTTCAAAAGTAAGAAAAGAGTCGACTTTCAAAGGCAAATGAAAAGAAACATTCTAAATCTAAGTCTAAAACTTGGAAGTCATTGAAAGATAGTCAATGTTACAACTGTCAAGAATATGGGCATTTAGCAAACAAATGTCCTAAAAAGACAGATCCAAAAGGAAGGGTATGTTGGCTACTTGGGATGAATCGTCTGATTCTGAAGTCTCTTCTGAATCAGAAAATTCAGAAACCGAGTCGGGCAGTGAACTTAAGGCCCTTATGACTCTAGCCAAGTTTACTTTTTCAGATCACGATGATTCAACAAGTGAAGAAAATTTGGATAGTGATCATGAAAATGATGAAGATCTTCAAGATGCTTACAATGCCTTATATAAGGAAAGTTGTAAAATTGCTGTCAAACTTAAACTTCAAAAAGAAAAGTTTTTTAACTTAAAGAATGTTTTGAAACCCTTGTTTTAGAAAAATCTCAAATTTCAGATTGTTTTGAAAAATCAAAGTGTGATCTGGAATTCAAAACCTCCCTGATTGAAAATTTGAAATCTGAAAATGAGAAACTTAAAAATGAAGTATCTTCTCTTCTGAGTTTGAAGGACACATGGAGATATGCCCAAGGTGATCCAAAATTAGAAAAATTATTATCCGAATCAAGAAAATGTGGTGATCGATCCGGGTTGGGCTATGATAAAAACACATCTCCTAAACAGAAGAATACTCGTTTCAATTTTGTGAAAGGAGAGACTTCTAACTCAAAGGAAAAGGTACTAGTCAAGTTTTTTCTAAAAATACAAAAACTTTTCAAAACCCAAAAGCAGCTATATAAATTTCAAAATCAGATTCGAAACCCACTAGCTGAAAAATTATTGATTTACTTAAGGAACTATTAAAATTAACTCTGTAGGTCACTCATACAATTGTAAACAAAAGAAGACCAACTATTCTCCTAAACCCAAAACAGTTCTAAAATGGGTTCCTAAGGTTGCCTGTTTGGTTGCTCACACTGCTTTCAAAGCTACAAGCCATTCGAAATGGTACCTAGATAGTGGATGCTCCAGACATATGACAGGCGACAAGGCACTATTCACCGATCTTAAAGATATGACTGATGGGTCAGTCACATTTGGTGATGGTAGCAACTGCAAGATAATTGGCAAAGGTACGGTCCAACTCTATAACCTTCCCTTATTTAAAAATGTTTTATATGTTGAGGGTTTAAAACACAACCTGTTGAGCATATCTCAAATATGCGATAACAACCATAATGTTAAATTTTCTAATCAAGGTTGTGAAATTATAAACGAAAAGGGTTCTGTAATATTAACTGGTCGTAGAACTTCTGAAAACTGCTATATAGTAAGCAATGGTAGCTCATCTAAACAAACGTGCTACATGGTCCATACCGATGAGACAGAATTATGGCATAAACGCCTTGGACATGTACACTACCGAAATTTATACAGATTGAGCAAAAGTGAACTAATTAGAGGTCTACCTAAGATGCAAAAAGTAGACAAGATTTGTGGTGAATGCCAGTATGGTAAACAAACTAGGAGCTCTCACAAAAAGGTGAACTCCAATACCACCACAAGACCACTCGAGCTTCTCCACATGGATCTTATAGGACCAACAAGAACGGAAAGTCGAGGTGGCAAAAAGTACATCTTAGTTATTGTAGATGATTATACAAGATACACTTGGGTTTCATTCTTGAGAGACAAATCAGAAACCCTTGATGAAGTGAAAAAGATTATAAAACGGATTCAAACTGAAAAATGTTCTCAAGTCAACAAGATCCGTAGTGATCATGGATCCGAATTTGAAAATAGCGGTTTTGAGAAATTCTGTATCGATCAGGGAATATCGCATGAATTCTCTGCACCTAAAACTCCTTAACAAAATGAAATTGTTGAGAGGAAGAATAGAGTGCTTCAAGAAATGGGAAATGTTATGTTAAATAGCATGAAGCTCCCTAGGAATCTCTGGGCTGAAGCAGTGAATACAGCCTGCTACATTATTAACCGTGTTTATATTTGTAAATCTAATAATAAAACGGCTTATGAAATGTGGTTTGAGAAAAAGCCTTCAGTCAAATACTTTCGAGTTTTTGGCAGCAAGTGCTATATTTTGCGTGACCGTGAAAATTTGGGAAAATTCGACACTAAAAGTGATGAAGGGATCTTTTTAGGATATTCTTTAAACAGTCGTGCATATCGTGTTCTGAACAACGGGACCGGTGTGATTCAAGAGTCAATAAATGTTGTGATTGACGATCTTTTGAATACACCTGTCCCTAGTTCAGATAATGATGAAGTTCTTATACTTGAAAAACAAGAAACTTCATCAAGTGAAACTAATTCTGAATTAAGGACTGTTAAAGATCATCCAACTTCTCAAATACTTGGAAACCCTCTCACTGGTGTGCGCACTCGTAGACAATTAGAGGACATATGTAACTACGTATGCTTTACATCCCAGATTGAACCGGTTAACGTAAAAGAAGCACTTTCGGATGAAAACTGGATTCTTACGATGCAAGAAGAACTTAATCAGTTTGTCAGAAATGATGTCTGGTACCTTGTTCCTAGACCTAAAGATAAACATATTATTGGAACAAAATGGATTTTCAAAATAAATCTGATGAACTTGGAAATATTTTTCGAAATAAAGCAAGACTAGTTGTACAGGGTATACACAAATTGAGGGTATTGACTATAATGAGACATTTGCCCCTGTAGCTCGTCTTGAATCAATCAGACTTTTTATCTCCATTGCTTGTTTTAGGAAGATTAAAATTTACCAAATGGATGTAAAGAGTGCCTTTCTGAATGGTGATTTACATGAAGAAGTATATGTTGAACAACCTACAGGGTTTGAAGATCCTAAATTTACTGATCATGTGTATCGTCTTAAAAAGGCTCTCTATAGTCTGAAACAAGCTCCCAGAGCATGGTACGAAAAACTGACTAAGTTTTTACTGAGTCATAATTTTCAGATGGGATGTGTTGATAAGACGCTCTTTGTTAAGAAACATAACGATGATATTCTAATGGTTCAAATATATGTTGACGATATTATTTATGGATCAACCTGTACTAACATGACTGTTGAGTTTGCAGATTTGATGAAGTCTAAATTCAAAATGAACATGATTGGAGAATTAAACTATTTCCTAGGGTTGCAAGTAAAACAACAACCTGATGGAATTTTTATCTCTCAAACCAAATATGCTCTGAATTTAATTAAGAAATTTGGATTTGAGAAAGGTAAAAATTTTGATACTCCTATGAGTACAACTTTGAGACTCTCAAAAGACTTTACAGGTAATGATGTGGATCCTAATCGTAGTTTGATTGACAGTTTGCTTTATTTGACTGCTAGTAGACCAGATATCACTTTGAGTGTTGGTATTTGTGCTCGTTATCAATCAAATCCTAAAGAATCTCACTTAACTGCTGTTAAGCGGATTATGCGATATGTCGCAAGTTCTACTAAACTGGGTCTCTGGTATCCACATGAGACTAATGTTCAATTAGCCGGGTACGCAGATGCTGACTGGGCTGGAAACATTGATAATAGGAAATCAACCAGTGGTGGTTGTTTCTACATTGGAAATTGTCTTGTTTCTTGGTTTAGCAAGAACAAAGTTCTATATCGCTATCAACAGCTGAGGCTGAATACATTGCTGCTGGAAATGCATGTACTCAACTTGTTTGGATGAAACGAATGTTAAGCGATTATGAAATTACTCAGGATTCTATGATTTTATTTTGTGATAATTCCAGTGCAATAAATATCTCTAAAATCCAGTTCAGCATTCACGTACTAAGCATATTGACATTAGATTTCATTACATTCGTGAATTAGTGGAAGAAAAATTAATATATTTGGATTACATTCCAACCGAGACTCAACTTGCGGACATTTTCACTAAACCGCTCGACAAAAGCAGGTTTAATAAATTAAAGTTTGATCTCAGTATGTGCAATTTAAATTGAATTTGCATGATTTGGTGTATCATAATGTACATAAGTTTGATGTTTTATTTGCTTAAATTTGAAAATTATTTGAAAAAAAAATTACAAATTTTGTGTCGGTACTCGACCAGTCGTGAGTGTACACGACTCGTGATACGACCGGTCGAACAGTTACACGACCGTCGTGAAACTCGTGATTTCACTTTATTTTGGGGATTTGACTCTTCTTCTTCATTTCCTTTTTACTCTCCAACGTCCTAGCTACGACCGGTCGAACCCACCTTCATGTACTTCAAGGTTAGTGGTTCTTTTGCAATTTTCTTGTAGATTCTTGTTATTGGTGTTTCAAATCTCATTCTTGTAGAATCTATTTGGTCGTTCATTGCAAGTTCGGGGTTTTATCTTGAAAAATCTGTTCTATCAAAACCCCATTTCTTCTATCTTGCATCTTTTTTGTTTCCTTGAGTTCTCCTTTGAAAATGGATGCTAGAGGTAAAAAGAAAACTACACGAGGTCCCTCTTCATCTAGATCAGCATCTATTGCACAACGTCATCTTCGCTCTCCCGAAAATGATCCTTCTAATGCTCGGGATTTGCGTATGCGCAATGTTATTGTTGAGCGTCCTGTTAATGTTAATCACATTGCTTCATTTGGTATCCTTCCTCTGTTGGAATCTGTGGGATGGGATAACATCTTACATTGGGGTGGAGCTGCATACTAGTCCATTGCCCAATCCATGTTTGCATGTATCTGTGATTTTTCTCTTGAGGATTTAACTTTTAAAGTTAGTACTCAAGAAGGATTATTTTCAGTGGATCGACATTTGATTGCTCACATTATGGAAATACCTGTCAATGATGAGGGCATTCCAATTCATATTTTACATGACAGCCTCTCAGAATCTGAACGAAAAATGCTTACTAGAGATTTATGTAATTTGGATGTTCACTGGACTCATAGAGGTCATGCACTTCCCTCAAGGTATTTGTTACCCAGACACAGAGTACTTCATAGGATTTTCATCTCAAATCTTTATCCACGTTTTGGTAATAAAACCGAACTCACTGCTTTCATGGTTCGTGTTTTGCATTCTGTCATCTCTGGTGCAAAAATATGTCTACCTTCTTTAATTTGTCATTCCATTATTCTGTCTCGTCACCATCCAGGACATAGTGATATACCCTTTGGTTATTTATTGACTATGCTGGCAAATCATATGCTCGTGGCTATGCCTACTAGAGAAAAACCCATCCATCATCTCCCTTTTAATAATTCCAATATTAACAAGATGAATTTAGAATTGGCTGATGGCCAAGTGGATGCTGGTAGCAGTGGTGCTGAAGCAGGAAATACAGATCAAGCTGGTGATCTTCCTGAAGACGTGAATATGGATGATTTATTTGAAGAACTTGAGTCAGACTCGGCTGATGATCTTGATTTTCAGCCTTCTGATTTTGATGAGAGATTGAATTCCTTCAAGAGCAGGTGGCTCAAATTCGTGTTACCCAAGACACGCAATTTTCTTATTTACACAAATATATGAGGTGGGTTGCTAGGGTTTACACAAATTGATCCATCTAATCCTGCTCCCTCTTCTGGTTCTGACTGAATTTTTGATGGGTCTGTAATATTTTTTTTAAGTCTGAACTTTACATGCTTACTAACTTTTTGAATTATGCACTATGCTCTCTTGAATCAACTCCTATTTTTCATTATCATTGTTGCTCTTCTTCCTTTGTCATTTTGTGTCAAAAAGGGGAAAAAGTTTTGGTAGGCATTGGCTTTATTTGAATTTAATGATTATGATGTGCTCCTATTACTCAGGGGGAGTTAAGCTTCTCAGGGGTAGTTATGGGAGAATGATAGGGGTAGTTATGGGAGTAGTTATGGGAGAATGATGCTAGTTATTAACTTATCATATCTATATAACTGTGATGATTCTCTATATTCTCTATTTTGAACCTGTTGTGCCTGTACTTCTCTTATTTCTATTAGAAGTATTATTATTTGGGTGTTTTGTCACAAATTTGACAAAGGGGGAGATTGTAAGTGCTACGGTCTCATGCTCCTTTGGTTGTCAAATTTTGATGTGTCAAAACATCTATCTGTGTCTTGTGCTTGTATGGTGATTTATATATATTCAAGACACTGCATAAACACTACAATGTTGAAGTCTCAAGAAGCTACATTATTGAAGTTCAAGAAGTTACAATGTTGAAGTCTCAAGAAGCTACATTATTGAAGTTCAAGAAGTTACAATGTTGAAGTTTAAGTCTTAAGAAACAACTCAAGAATTGACTTCAAGACTAATAAGCAACGCATGAAGTAGTTTTTATGCTGATGAAGATCTCAAGTTTAAAGCTACAATAAGTTCATGATCTCAAGCCTGATATGGTTCAAATAAATCTACATTCGTTGAATGGTTGAAGTTCAATGTCCATACGACATGGTTCAGGTTTGAATGACCTTAGGTTGACCCTTTAAGTAGGTCACTTTGGATACATAAATCAAATGTTTATTTTACATAAGGTTGGTCTATTCTACGACCAGTCCTAGCTCTTGTTCGACCAGTCCTAGCATTGGTTCGACTAGTCCAAGAAATTCCATGACCAGTCCTAAGTTGTTGAAGATTTTTTGGAATTTTTTGGTACGCCCACGACCAGTCCTGGAGGTCCTTCGACCAGTCGTAGGTGTGGTTTCGACTCGTCCACGATCAGTCGTAGAGCTACGACTCAAAGTCCAGCAACGTAATCTATGGTCCTACGACCAGTCGTTGAGATCCACGACCAGTCGTAGGTGACCCACGACCAGTCGCAGGCTTCTCACGACCAGTCGTGAAACGACTTTCAAAGATCACGCTCAATATTTCAAATATCTGTTAGAGCTACGACCAGTCGAAGGTTTCTAAGATCAGTCGTAGGAGCGATTTCTGCTTCTATAAATTGAACACGAAATTCAGAGTTTTTACACTTCAACTCGATTCAATTCAAGAATTTTCAAGTGATCACTCTGAGATAAGTCTGTGTTTATTTTAAGCTACATTGTGCTTATTTAATATTCCTTTTTTTGCTAGCTTATTTAATTTGATTTTGTTTCTATATTCTAATCTTATTTGAAAAGAGGAATTATCTTATTCCTTCTTCTTGGAATCAAAATCAAATATAGCTACGCCCAACAAGTTAAATCTAAAATCTATTAGAATTTAGAACCTTATAAATGTGAGTATTGGAAATTGAACTTTGACATTCAATCATCTACTCCGATTGGTTCTACCGGGTTGCTACGAAAAGGAGAAATCCAGGTATTTTACAATTCTGTAAAATTTATTTACTTTTGGTTTTGTTTGAGGTTAAGCCAGAAAAATCTCATTGTATTGGTTTTGTTTGAGGTTGAACCAAAAAAAATCTCATTGTATTGGTTATCTGAGGAGAACCAGAAAACTCAGAAAAGAGGGGTTTTTGAATTGTGTAAGCCCAAGTGAAAAAGACACAATTGTAAAGGTTTTCGGTGAACCTGTGAAAACCTATTTGATAGTGAACGCTAATATCCCCTGTGTGAGGATATTAGGAGTGGAGTAGCTTTCTGTGTGGCTGTTGAAAGACGGTGTACACACAGGCGAACCACTATAACTCTTTATCTTGTGAATTGAATGCTTGCTTAATTTTCATATCTTTTATCATTCGATTGTGTGGAATGTACAAGTGGATGTGAATGTTGTAACTATTTACATTTCAAGCAAGTGTGGGGATTGTTGTAATAATTTAGATCAATACTTCTGCATTTAATTTCAATTCCTTGCTATTTTATTTACTTCTATTAAAATTGAGTCCTTGATCCAAAAGATGTTCTAGAAATAAGGTTGTCCTACCATAAGCCCTTGTTTATTATGGTGTAAGGTTGTCCTTAGAACTGAATTTGTATCAATCTCTCAATACTTATTTATCAAGGTGATTTAAATTTAGCATTGTGAATTGATTCATATTGTAAGGATATTGGTTTACTTTATTTCTGCTGATTTTATTTTAAATTTGGCATAGTCCTATTCACCCCCCCTCTAGGACATATAGCTTGGCCTTTTCAGAGTGCACTGGTCGACGGATCCGGTCAAACAAAGGATTGACCGAACCTTTAAAACGGAAACTTCCGTTTTCACCAGCGTCCGCACGTCCGGACGCTTGGAAGTGTATTGGGCCCACATTGTTCATCACATGGATGATCAGGACCGTCCATTCAGTCCAGGGGGTGGGAATAACTCCACCCAAGATCTTCTTTTGCTCCAATGCATGCCCGCACAGGCAAATCTCATGTAAACGCAGGAATGGACGGTAGAGTAAAAATCATGATTGGAAGCACCAAACTCGACCAAAATTACACATTCTTGATGGAATTTTCGCCACGATTGTAATGGACGGGTTGGATTTCTCTTTTGTCACCAATCATGGACCCCACTAATCATTACTGCGTAAGAAAGAGTGCGGGCCTCTGTTTTCGCGAACCCGATGCTGCCCAGCCTCTCTGGCCAATTGCACAATCTTGGCAGTGATCGTTTGAAAGATTTGCACCGTCCAAACTGTTGGAAGGGAAAGTTAGACCCTTCCCACATTGATAGAATACCTGGACGTGATTACAGGCTGGTCCAAATCTCACCCAAACACAAACCGGTCTCGCGGTTTTTGCTGCGAAAGAAAACGCAAGGCAGTTTGCGTTCCTGCGTAAACCCAAGTGGATGCGTAATTCTCCACCGCCTCTGACACAACAGCTTCCACCGGCTTCCCTGATATAAAAGAAAGAGGGTAGAGATGTGGAGGAGGAGGGGGATCTTGGCTGGAACGTGAGAGCAAGAGGGTAGTTTTTGTAGTTTTTTTTACTGTTAATATTTTTATTTTTTCTGTTTTAATTTTCTTTCCTTTTAAGATGTATAGCCACATCATGTTGGGCTAAACCTCTTAGCTAGGGCTAAGAGGTGAAGCTTGTAGCGTGATGGGCTGATTCAATGGCTTGGATTCATACTTATGAACTGATTTAATCCTAGTTTAATTTTAAGAAATTATTTTAGTTATTAATGGTTTATTGTGACTGAAATTACAGTAGATCTGTGATGGCTTTAATATTTTCTTTCCTTTTATGTTTATGATGTTAGGAAGCGCTGTTGTTCGCCATCGCCTCCTGGGCATGGTCGGATGACGGTACCCTTTCTAACCTTCGTGCATTGTTGATTGGTTGGTAATTAGTTTAATTCTGTTGTTTACTTTGTCTCCTGGGCATGGTTTGGTGATAGAATCCATTCTAATTCATATACCTCTCATCTCTTGAAAACTATATCAACGGCAGTTCAGTTAATTTTCCTGATTTTTAATCCAGGCATAAGATCTCCCTGATCTCTACAAGTGGATCCTCTGAATCCCTAGTGTTCCTTCTTTGAATTTCTCCTAAGTTTTAGATAAAAATTTCACAATTATTCCTCAATCTATTTGATTTTGAATTCATCTTAGTCTAGTTCTAATTCTACTTAATTTTGGAGTATGTACAAGTTTCAGTCCCTTGGGATTCGACCTCGGTCTTACCGAGTTTATTACTACATCACAGCCCTGCACTTGGGAAGTAAACAAGTTTTTGGCGCCGTTGCCGGGGACTGACGGCTACGTATTTCTGAAATTAATTGGTTTTTAGAATTAGATTAAGATTAGGATATTACTAACTTTAGGTTTATGTTTTTCTGATTTATAGAAACTAACCTGTTTTCTTATTTTGTAGGATTCTAAGATAGAAACTTCAAATTTGGTAATTTCTTTCTAAATTTCTACTTTTTCTATTTTTAGAATTTTGATTTTAGTTTTAGAAATTCTCTTATTTTAGGTTTCCCTTTTAGAGACTAACTGTCGTTTATTTTAGAAATTTTTTTCCTTTTTAGAAACTAACTTCATGTTTCCATCTTAGAATTTTCCAACTTTAGAATTTCTATTTTTATTAACTAATCTCTTTCGGTTTCTTTTGCAGGATCTTAACATAGGAATTTCTAACTTGGTAACTTCCTTCTAACTTCTCCTCTATCTACTTTCCATACTGCTGTAGGGCCTTTTTCTTCTATTTTCTTAGGATTAGAATCATAGTTGGAGACTCATCATGTATATGCACGAGTGGGAACGTCAGTATGCTGAGAAGAATAATATATATTGGGATGATAATTATGATAGAAATCAACCTATGTCTCAGAATTTTCCTGAAACAATCATCGAGAACCGACCAGAGTATAACGCTTCATCGGTTAAGAAATCCTTACGCGATCATATGAAGGAGAACAATTACACCCCACGGATTAACAAGACAGTACGTGAATGTTGGGGTTATCATAACTATGAGAGTGAGAATTATTATCACTCATCCGAGAAAAAGAAAACAATGCGTGATTATATTATGAGTGATAATATGTATTACCAACCATCAGATTCTCCCACACATGATCCGTATGACTCTAATCAGTGGAACTATCAATGTCGGAAAGTTGAACCAATAACATGTTATAGTGATAATTCTCTTGGATCCCCTACCTTTGAAATTCAACCAAAATCGATCCGAGAGAAGTCATCTCAAAGTGACACAGACTCTGCTACAGACATGAGAAAATTAATAGAAGAGCTTGAATCACGCCTTGATAGGATAATTGAGACTAATGCACCTCAGCCTCAACCGAATCCAACTCTCCATACACAATCTCATAATATGATCAATGGAACCATCAAAATTGGGAAGTTGAATAAATAATGCATCATGATAACGATTCTTTTGGGTCCTATACTTCAGAAATCCAACAAAGAACAATCCAAGAGAATTCACTTTAGAACTCCATACAAAATCTGGAGCTCATTCAACAAAACACGCTCCAACGATTTCAAGAACTTGTAAAAGATGTACAACAGTGGAGTTCACGTGATGCGACTATGGAAAATAGTACAATTGAGAATGAAGAGTTGGATTGTATTGATGAGCACATGGTTCAATTTCCCGATGAGTCGATCTCGATGACTGTCCAAAGGAATGATCAAGAGACGTGGGTGTCTTTCAAATATAATGATAGTGATACACTTCACTCACATGATACACATGATTACATTGACGAGGTAGAGGTTAGTTTATTCGAACCTCAACCCAATCAAGGAATAGAATGTGAGGAATGTGATCCCGTCCCAAGTGCACACTGCACGAAACTTAACAATGATGAGTATTGGGATTCAATCTCAAGTGTAGCCCCTGCCAATGATCAAGAGGTTTAGGAAGTTGTCAACCATAATGATCTACTCCACCTGTCTGACATGACTGATTTGAATGTGGAGAACGAGCCAATTTCAACTGACCCTTCCAACCCTTGTGATGCATGTTTAGACCACTCCTCTGAATTGAATGATGATATGATGCGGGAGATGGACGAGCCACTTAATATGACTCTTGAAATTGAAACCACCCAGTTGAGGTCGCCATCTGAACTGTCACATTTTTACAATTTACCGCCTCGATTCAGTAGTTTCAATGAACAGAGTGACCACATCGATGCTTTCCCTATTGATTTTCAATCTGTCTGTGCAGGACTGGAGCAAGAGAGCGTACCTCCATCCACTTTCAAGGATGATGGATTCCTTAGACAGATCATCATGAGCTCCAATGTGGAAAATAAGTCATGCTCAGCTGAACTTCTCAACTCTTTGGATGATTGTTTGGCACACTTTGCAGATTCAAACGATCTCATGTTAAAAGGAAAAGTGAATGCCTTGCAAGACAACATCTCGGTAGTCATCACTGAACGAGAGAACCCTCACTCTGAAGCCCCTCCTTCCCCAGACCCTGAATGTTTACCATTAAAGGAAGAGGAGCTGAAAATTAAACCGAAGCCTGGAACTTCGGAATGCATTGAGACTACATTACTTCTCGAAAATTTTTCAGAATTTTATCTACCTGTAGTCTTTGATTCACCATGGGATACTAACTTTGAAACTTTTTCTGTTACAGGTGAATTGTATATACTATGGATACCTCAAGCACTTCAACGAAAAATTTCTTATGAGGTACATAAGTTTCTCTGGAAAGTCATGCTCTAGGGTGTCCAAGCCTATTGCAAAAATGGCTTTTGGATGATCCTGTTGAGGAACTTATTGAGAAACTTATCAAGATATTGGCCGGAAGAGGAACCTTGCAATATGATCGAGTAGCTTTTCCCTACTTTCATAGGACTAGAGTAGTTTGCTTTATGTTATTTTAGGATAGACGGTAAACTTAGCGCTCCTGGGAGGCAACCCAGCTTTTGATTCCATGATTAGTCAATTCAATGTTTGTGGGTAACATTGCTGCAAACCCTCACGAGACTACAACTCATCCACTAGGGGCAACCTAGGGGTTTAAAGGCTTGTTGCATGCGCTAAATGCAATCGAGAGCACCTGCGAAAGTGGTATAGGTAGGATTTTATTTTTGTTAGTTTTGTGTTGCTTTCTCTCTCGTACTGATGGATTCCATGTTGCGATCTCTTGGAAAGTCTTTCTCGATTCGTCATTCAGGTACTATCTTCGCATCACTTCTCATTTACTTTAGTTGTCCCATGTGCATAACATGCTCATATCTTTTACATTGAGGACAATGTAGATTTTAGGTTGGGGGTGGGAGATTAGGTTACCTAATCAGTGTTTTCTTCGTCTTGAGCAAAAATTGTGAAAATTTTTAATTTTTTTTGGAGTTTCTTGTGAATTTGAAGTGATTTTTGACAACCATGTTGGTGATTTATGACTCTTGGATTCAGTTATCGGTTAGATTTCACAGTTAAATTTAAATTGTTAGTACATGGTTAGAGGTTTTAAACATTGATTGAGTCATGATTTCACATATCACATCTTGCTTGCACATTAAGATTTCAGTTTGAAACTGAAGGGTTAATTTAGTGATCAGTAAGCATAGAAGGAACCAACTTGAACAATTGCCCGTCATGATCAATTGAAAGGAAAAGATACCATTGAAAAAGGTTAGGCAAAGAATCTTCACTATAGCTTTGCTCCCTATAGGTGTGGATTTCATTCCCCATGGATAATATGTGAAGAAGATTTAGGTGTACGGTCTTCACCATAGGTTTGCTCCCTATAGGTAAGGACTGGATTCCCCTCTTGGCGTTACTTTTAATGAAAAAAATCAAAGGCTGAAAGAAAGAAAAAAAATGATTCATGAGGCACATTTTAGTTTAGGTTTTGGGTGTCCTGAATCCTCTTGTTGGTTACCAATGATATCCTGAAATGGAGAATTGAATGTTAATGTTGTAAGCCTAGATTACACTATACACCCATGGAACTCAATGTTTGGAATTTTTCTAATTGATGGATGAATACTTTGAACTTGATTGTGAAGTTACCGTGCTTGAGTTTAGAAGAAAGTAATGCCCAACATTTATGAATCTTAGAATTATCATATCTGAATTATTTTTCAGGAATCACTCGAATTCATAGAAATCATCTTGTACTTCTCAACTTATTTTTCGGATAGTTTGCTCGGGACTAGCAAAATGCTGGTTGGGGGTTGTGTTGAGGGTCAAATATTGCATATGAGACCCCAGTTACTGTCTAGATTTATGAACATGATACTGTTTAATGACTCATTTTTATCGTGTTTGTGATGCTAGGTGTAATTACAAGCTTGGACTGAAAACAGGTACTAAAAGTGTGGATTTGATGCTTTGAAGGCACCAAGATGAGGGACAAATTCCAGAAGACCAAGATTGATTGATTTATACGTCAGGGATCCAAGAAAATCAAGTTGTGTATGTTAAAGAGGCTCAAAAGTCATCCAAGATGCAAGATTACATGGTTCCCGCCATCTGATTGACTCAAGACTTCATACATGAGCTGAAGACACTAAATTAACCGTACATATTGAATTTCAACCACTAGATCCTTGCAGAAGTGGCCCAACCAATAGATCAGCCCCTTAAATCCTGATTTAGGGCCCACCTGATATCTGGATATGCTTCAAGTTTGGTATCAACCCTTAAAATGATGTGACAAGATGGATGGACGGAGAGGATCTCAAAGATACATCACGATAGACCCCACATGTACATTGCATGTACACAGGGTACACGTGCACAAGAGATGCACTGGTCGACGGATCCGGTCAAACAAAGGATTGACCGAACCTTTAAAAACGGAAACTTCCGTTTTCACTAGCGTCCGCACGTCCGGACGCTGGGAAGTGTATTGGGCCCACATTGTTCATCACATGGATGATCAGGACCGTCTATTCAGTCCAGGGGGTGGGAATAACTCCACCCAAGATCTTCTTTTGCTCCAATGCATGCCTGCACAGGCAAATCTCATGTAAACGAAGGAATGGACGGTAGAGTAAAAATCTTGATTGGAAGCACCAAACTCGACCAAAATTACACATTCTTGATGGAATTTTCGCCACGATTCTAATGGACGGGTTGGATTTCTCTTTTGTCACCAATCATGGACCCCACTAATCATTATTGCGTAAGATAGAGCGCGGGCCTCTGTTTTCGCGAACCCGACGCTGCCCGGCCTCTGTGGCCCATTGCACGATCTTGGCAGTGATCGTTTGAAAGATCTGCACCGTCCAAACTGTTGGAAGGGAAAGTTAGACCCTTCCCACGTTGATAGAATACCTGGACGTGATTACAGGCTGGTCCAAATCTCACCCAAACACAAACCGGTCTCGCGGTTTTTGCTGCGAAAGAAAACGCAAGGCAGTTTGTGTTCCTGCGTAAACCCAAGTGGATGCGTAATTCTCCACCGCCTCTGACACAGCAGCTTCCACCGGCTTCCCTGATATTAAAGAAAGAGAAGAGAGAAGGGAGAGGAGGGAGGAGGGGGATCTTGGCTGGAAAGTGAGAGCAAGAGGTAGTTTTTGTAGTTTTTTTTTACTATTAATATTTTATTTTTTCTGTTTTATTTTTCTTTCCTTTTAAGATGTATAGCCACATCATGTTGGGCTAAACCTCTAGCTAGGGCTAAGAGGTGAAGCTTGTAGCGTGATGGGCTGATTCAATGGCTTGGATTCATACTTATGAACTGATTTAATCCTAGTTTGATTTTAAGAAATTATTTTAGTTATTAATGGTTTATTGTGACTGAAATTACAGTAGTTCTGTGATGGCTTTAATATTTTCTTTCCTTTTATGTTTATGATGTTAGGAAGCGCTGTTGTTCGCCATCGCCTCCTGGGCATGGTCGGATGACGGTACCCTTCCTAACCTTCGTGCATTGTTGATTGGTTGGTAATTAGTTTAATTCTGTGGTTTACTTTGTCTCCTTGTGTAACGCCCTGAAAATCGGGGGTCGAACATAAACTCAACTCCCGAGTTCCAGAACATCACATGTGCAACAAAATGAATGATGATTGAATGTTGACTGTATTCGTGCATTGAACATGAGTGAGATTAAGCCAAAACAACATATTATACTCCAGAGACAGTTAAATTTGCAAGCGGAAGACTGTGATAGATAGATAAAATATATAACTTATGATGAGTCTCCAGAGTGTGATAACATTACCAGGTTAAATAAATACAAGTGCAGTTCTAAAATGTACCAAATGTGAGGAAGTGTAATGCCTCCTATCCCATGTACCATAGCCTCGTCAATACAATATCAGGTCTTCATTGACCTGCAAGAGAGATACAGATCGGAGAATTCCTCTTATCATCATAGAAGTAGTCCGGCTCTGCTTCACAAGCATCGCCACCACCTGAAACTCAACAAATCTGGTTGGTGTGTACAACACCGTCCCGTAACGTGGGGGTGAGTGATCAACTCAGTGGAACAGTAAAGCATAAGTTAACTTGTTATCAATTCAATCAAGCAGTAATGATAAAGCAGTACAAATCAAACATTTCTAACTACTCTTGTTAAGTGCGAAACTGAAATGACATGATGCTGTATGCCCTTGCCAAACCACCCTCAAGCGACATCATCTTACGTTCGCGAATGCTTACTCCCTCAGTGCGCCACATCTACAAAGCACATGCGGTGTGATGATGCTCATGATTACCAAGTTATTATTAGTCCATTTCAAACAGCAATATTGGGAAACTAAGGTACCTCCCTTGTATCATTCCCCAAACATGATCCATTCTAGGGTTGTCAATCCAAGTTAATCTCATACGATATTATGGATTGAGAAGCGTAGTGAAGGCATCGCAAAGGGCTCGTCACCCGTCAGCGCGGATATAGATCTCACCGTATGCGGCTCAATTGCTGGCCGTCAGCTCGAGTACAGGTCTCACCGTACTTGGCTCAATCACTAGCCGTCAGCACGAGTACAGGTCTCACCGTACTCGGCTCCACTCATACTCTAGTTGCTGTGAAAGACTCGTCGCCAATCACAGACCTTTGGAGTATACTCGAAGATACTACGGAGGACTCGTCGCCCGTCAGCACGAGCACAGGTCTCACCATACTCGGCTCTCGCTGTAAGTATCGACAGCTCAAATACAATGTCCCATACCACCGTATTCGGCTCACGAGTTGGTTGCGCAATGGTCACTACGGGGAGGCACATGGCCCCAGCGTAGGCCGACAGCTCGACCACGGTGTCCCATACCACCATGCCTGGCTCATGCGTCTTAGCGGATCGAAGTACCATGGTTAAAAGGGGTTTCACTGGTAAGTTTGGTACCTTAGGTTCAAGCAGTAGCGTTCAAACAGGGTGAACATGCATAAGGCAGATCGGGCTACTTGACGAGCTCGACTAGCACGATCTCCCGTTGAGCTGCACGACATGAAGTGCATAAACAACTTCGTGTGGCCTAGCCACTGCCGACAGGCAACGCACGACTCGAGTTCGTTGAACACATCCCACGTGGCAAATGAATCTCAGCCACGAGTTCAATCCTGTTACCGATTGCCTGGACTATAATCATAGTCCCAAACACAATCAATTACAGATAGATAAAGCAGTAATGGATCAGGATTCAAATCATACAATCGGTCTGGTATTATCCGTTTAGGGCTGCCAGGGCTGTTGCACGCACTCGTTGCTCCGCTCCCCCATCACCCAATGACGAATCATACAACGTAAATATAAATTTAAACATATGCATTACATAGTTAAAATCATAAAGCAGTTGAGCATGTTATGAATCACAACACAAGCATGCGTTTGTACATGTTCAATTCCTAATCACACAACTATCAAAGGAGATCATACACATAGTTAAAAAAGGTTGAGAATCATATCACAACACCCTTATACTTTACAATTGCTAACTACTACTCATTCAGACATTTCAAGAAACACTTAAACAAAATACATCAACATACACGACATATGTCGATCACATAGGCATTAGGCCAAATCCTTTCACTAGGGAGTTGCCCCAATCATCACACGCGTACACTCACGACGGATAGTCATGACAAGCAGGAATCCAAGTTCCATATCCATTCAGTCATTTCCACAAACACTTGGGCCACACATTTTAGCATATATAGTGTATATTGGCCGTGGCGTGACTTAGGGCAAATCCTTTCGTCAAAGGGGGTATCGCCAATACATCAATCATGAATCCATGACAATTAGTCATGGCGAGCCCGAATGAGAATTCTATACTCATTCAGCCATTTCCACAAACACTTAGAATACACTATTACAACATACATGGTGTATGTTAGTAAAACATGTATTAGGGTTATCCTTTAGCAAAACGAGTATTTTATTCATGTATACTATAATCATACAACAAATAATCATGACAATTACATTTCCAAAACTTACACATATACGGTATTTCTAGAATATACAATTTCAACATACGTAGCATTTACAAGTGAACATGTATTACGGCGATTCCTTTCGCCAAACTAGTATTTTATCCATATATAGTATAATCATACATTAAATAAACATGTCAAACATTTCTCCAAAAAAAATACGTATACGGTATTTCTACGTATACCTAGAGTATGTGAAATTCCATATTCTACAACGTTAATCGAAACAGGAAACGGAAAGCACTTTGTACATGTGCAATTGCATGCAGATCATGAATCTATCATTATCTGACATTGAAAGCATTGAAAACCCTAACCTATACACCTAAAGTCCGCACCTTTTGTCGTAGAATCGTAACGGAGTTGATAGGTTTGCTAAGCTTCCATATTCGGCAGTTTGGCAACCTAGAGAACGAAATAGGTTAGCTATTTCACAACCTACAATAGTCTAAACCCCAAAACAGATTAGGGTTAGGGTTTCTTACCTAGAAACGACGCCGGAAACGTCGAAAAAGCGTCAAGAAAGGGATGGTGCAGCCCGTGTGGTGGCAGGGAACGACGGTAGGGAGATTCTCCCACTTCTCCTCACTTCCTCTCTCTTTTCCCTCTCTCAAAACCCAAATTCGTATGGCTGCCATGAGAGAGGGTTTAAGGTCCTTATATAGTCTCAAAACTCACCGAAATAGACTCCTGTTCAAGGGTTACTGCTAATATAGGTATTTCGTCACTTTTTCAGCTCAAAAGAGAGGTTCTGGTGGCCCTCCTTGAGCCAAACGTCAGACTTAAGCTCACCACACATGGATCTATGTGGGATTACGTTTTCGACTCGATCGGATTCCCAGATCGCACGTGGCGGACCACTTTCAGTTCAACGGTCAGTGGGCCACGATCCGAAATTCCAAGTACATGTAAATGTTCCTGAAATTTTTCTTAATTTGAGGGTGTAATTTAGTCTAATTCTGACGGTCTGGTTGCTTAATACTGATGCGCAAGCGAATGGTGCCAGATCACTATTCCAGATATTTATTTTGGAATGGGAATAGTGTTTTTCACACTCCCTCGCTCCGGATCCAAACGAATGGCCGTGGGACATCGGCTGGACCTGATTTTTGAGATGATTGTCAAGCCCAGCGAGGCGGTCCTAGTTCCTTAACTTCGTGTTAATCGGACTTCCGATGTGCGGTCTAGACCTAATACGAAGTTTCGAGTCATTCCCGAGAGTAGCCGGGAAAAGAGTTTGGTTCTATACTTTAGGGTAACCTAGAATCACTGATTTTATAAGTTTTAGGTCTTGCAGATCGTATTTAAAGCGATCCCAACGGATTTCATGGCTAATCGAGTTTTGCACTTAGTTAACTTTGTTAAAATTCTAAAGGATTTAATCCTAATTATTTTCTGGTTGAGATGGTACTTAGGCCTTTGTAGTTTGTATATAAAGTGATCCAAGTTTTACTACTTAGCTAGTTTAAGTTAGTGTCTAGGGCGAAAGTGCTTTGAAAAATTGAAAGCACAAGGTAGTGAAGGGTGGGATTTGTGAAGGAAATGGGTTCAGAAACGATTTTAGACTGTGGGGTTCAGTACTGACGAAATAATAAGGTGTTAGGAGCAACCCATTGCCTAAGGACATCTAATCCCAGGTTGGCAAAAATCCGGGATGTTACACCTTGGCATGGTTTGGTGATAGAATCCATTCTAATTCATATACCTCTCATTGAAAACTATATCAACGGCAAGTTCAGTTAATTTTCCTGATTTTTAATCCAGGCATAAGATCTCCCTGATCTCTACAAGTGGATCCTCTGAATCCCTAGTGTTCCTTCTCTGAATTTCTCCTAAGTTTTAGATAAAAATTTCACAATTATTCCTCAATCTATTTGATTTAGAATTCATCTTAGTCTAGTTCTAATTCTACTTAATTTTGGAGTACGTACAAGTTTCAGTCCCTTGGGATTCGACCTCGGTCTTACCGAGTTTATTACTACATCACAACCCTGCACTTGGGGAGTGAACATTGCCTCCCTTATGCCGAATTTTCCTTTAACAACAGTTTCCAAGCAAGCATTGACATGGCTCCTTACGAAGCATTGTATGGACGCCCATGTCGGGCTCTGCATTGTTGGGCAGAAGTTGGCGAGAAGAGCTTGGTTGGCCTAGATCTGGCTCAGGCGACCTCAGAAAAGATCGATATTATCAGGCATCGAATCCTTATAGCCCAGAGTAGGCAGAAGAGTTACACAGATATGAGATGCAGACAGTTGAAATTTGAAGTTGGGGACCATGTATTCCTTAAAGTTTCCCCAATGAAGGGAGTACTTCGTTTTGGCAGGAAAGGGAAACTCACGCCGAGGTTCATTGGCCTTTCCAGATTTTAGACCGAGTGGGTGTGGTGGCGTATCGTCTCACCTTACCCATGCCACTCGAAGGCGTACACAAACGTGTTTCATGTGTCAATGCAGAAGAAATATGTTCCCGACCCTACTCATATTATTAAGTGGGAGCAAGTACAACTAAGAGAAGACGCCACCTATGTATTGCGGCCCACGCGTGTTCTAGATAGGAAAGAACAAGTGTTGTGAAGTAAGGTCATCCCACTCGTGAAAGTATTATGGACACACCACACCGAGGAGGAGGCTACTTGGGAGACGGAAGCTGAGGTCCGTAAGAACTACCCACAAATCCTCGAGGAGTACGAAAATGTACAAATTTCGAGGACGGAATTTTCTTTAAGGGGGGTAGATTGTAACGTCCCAGAAAAAATCAGTACAAAGACCTGATTACAACCTCAGGCAGAACAACCCTAGGACCACATCCAGTTGTATAATTTAGATGAGATTTAGTTAAGTACTAAATAATCTGTGGATTAAGCTTGGGCCACCATCTTCACAAATGGGAAGGTCTAGAACCAGGAATACCACTGGCTCAATGTCATCTTAAGACCTACAAGAAATCCCAAGGGCCTGTCACTCTCGGGAGTACATTGAAACTCTGAAACGGACCTAGAATGCACGTCGAGGGTCCGATGACCCTGGAATTATAGGACGATATCTGTCCTATTGGGCTTCACAACCATCGCGTGAAGTAAGCCTAGACAGTGTCCAGAAACGCCCAACTTAAGCCGTGAGTTAAGTGCATGGGAAACGAAAATACCTTAAGAAAATGAACTGAAACTTAAGTGAAATGGGCCATTCGCTCTTACGCAAAGTTGAGGATTTCTGACCGTTGGTTTGTGACCAAACTTCACACATGGAGAAAGGAAATTTTCCTGCACATATCTATATAATCGTGGCCTCTATTAGACAGTTATGACCGTTGATCTGACACGGGTTCTCCACGGTCGATCGGCTCATCCGATCGCACCGAAGTCATGTCCTGGCATGAATCCATTGTCAGGGAGTGTACCCCATGAGGCAGATGAGCAGTGGGCCTCCCTAAGAGCCATGTTCGTCAGAAACGGCCGCCCATAGAGTAGAAACATAATATAAAGTGTCCCTGGGGCCCTGGGGCCATTTACACCACATCTGGGGCTATAAATAGCTCTCATTTCACCCTCTCTCTCTTATATACGAATTTTGTAAACCCTAGGGGACGAGAGAAGAGAAAAGAGAGAAAAGAGGAAGGGAAACTTAGAGAGATCGCCGCAACTGTGGGAAATCTTCTCCCATGCATCTACGTGCCTAATCATTGCCTCCTTTCACTACCCAAACCTCTTCCGGCTACAATTTTGGGTAAGAAATACCAACCCTAATGTTAATGTAGAGCTCCCGGATAGTTTTTCGTCAACCTAGCAAACCAGTTTCATCATTTCCGACGTTTTATTTTTGGAAACGTAGAATTTGGACTGAGTCCGAGTCATGCATACTAACGAAAGGTGAAGACTATAAACGCTTAGGTTATGGTTTATCAGTGCTTTATTTCTAGCTAATGATTTATGCTTGTCATGAGTGCTACTGTATTGTCTTAAACACATTGATTTTTCTATGAGATATGCCTATGAACTGTGATAGGTAAATGATGCAGTAACGCCCTGAAAATCGAGGGTCGAGCACAAACTCAACTCCCGAGTTCCAACGCATCACATATGCAACAAAATGAATGATGATTGAATGTTGTCTGTATTAATGCATTGAACATGAGTGAGATTAAGTCAAAATAACATATCATACTCCAGAGACAAGTGACATTGCAAGCAGAAGACTGTGATAGATATATAAAATATAAAAACTGTGATGAGTCTCCAGAGTGTGATAATGTTACTAGGTTAATGAATTACAAGTATAATTTCAAAATATACCAAGTTGCGGAAGTGTGTGTCTTCTTCTCCCAAATACTATAGCCCCGTCAATGCAATTCCAGGTCTTCATAGACCTGTCAGAGAGTTACATGTAGGAGAACTCCTCCTCAACATCATAGAGTAGTTTGGCTCTGCTTCATAAGCATCGCCATTACCTGCAGCTAAGACAGTATGGTTGGTGTGTACAACACCGTCCCGTAACGTGGGAGTGAGTGATCAACTCAGTGGAACAATAAAGCATAAGTTAACATGTTATCAATATAGTCAAGCAGTAATGATAAAGCAGTACAATCAACAATCCTAAGTACTCTTATTAATGCAAGTATGAAATGCTGTCATGATGCATGCCTCACCACATACTCCCTCGTGCGACACCATCTTACGTTCGCGGTATGCTTGCATTCCTCAGCGCTCCACATCTTTCAGGCACATGCAATACGATGATGAGCATGATTACTAAGTTGTTATTAGTCCATTTCAAACAGCAGGATTGGGAAACTAAGGTACCTCCCTTGTATCATTCCCAAACATGATCCATTCTAGGGTCGTCAGTCCTAGTTAATCTCATACGATGGTATGTTTCTAGGTCGCTGCAAAGGCTGTCAGGGCTGTTACACGCATTCGTTACACCACTCCCCCATCACCTTTTTAACGGTTCATCACTAAATTGATACAGGCCTTGTGACGCACTGAAAATTGGGGGTCGAGCATAAACACAACTCCCGAGTTCCAATGCATCACTTATGCAACAAAATGAATGATGATTGAATGTTGTCTGCATTAGTGTAGTGAACATTAGTGAAATTAAGCCAAAACAATATATCATACTCCAGAGACAAGTGAATTAGCAAGCAGAAGACTGTGATAGATAAATAAAATATAAAAACTATGGTGAGTCTCCAGAGTGTGATAATGTTACCAGGTTAATTCATTATGAGTACAATTTCAAATTATACCAAGTTGTGGAAGTGTAATGTCTTCTATCCCAAACACATAGCCCCGTCAATGCAATACCAGGTCTTCATAGATCTGTCAGAGAGCTAAATGTAGGAGAACTCCTCCTCAACATCATAGTAGTAGTCCGGCTCTGCTTCATAAGCATCGCCATCACCTGAAACTCAATAAATCTGGTTGGTGTGTACAATACCGTCCCATAACGTGGGAGTGAGTGATCAACTCAGTGGAACAGTAAAACATAGGTTAACATGTTATCAGTTCAGTCAAGCAGTAATGATAAAGCAGAATAATCAAACACTCCTAACTACTCTTATTAATGCAAGTATGAATGACATGATGAATGCCCTTGCCAAACCACCCTCATGTGACACCATCTAACGTTTGCGACATGCGTTCATCCCTCAGTGCTCCACATCTACCAGGCACATGCAGTACGATGATGAGCATGATTACCGAGTAGTTATTAGTCCATTTCAAACAGCAGTATTGGGAAACTAAGGTACCTCCCTTGTATCATTCCCAAACAAGGATCCGGTCTAGCGTCGTCACTCCTTGTTAATCTCATACGACAGTATATTTCTAGGTCACTACAAAGGCTGCCAGGGCTGTTACGCACAATGGTTACACCACTCCCCCATCACCTTTTTAACGGTTCATCACTAAGCTGGTACAGGCCTAGTTCATACTCTATACACTGCGGCAAAACTCATTGCCTCACCGCAAATTCAGAGTATGCTCGAGGTCACTACAAAGGGCTGCCAGGGTTGTTGCTCGCAATCGTTGCACCACTCCCCCATCACCTTATCAATGTAGGTCAACAACACGAATATAGTGTCCCATACCACCATAATCGGCTCACGAGTCTGGTTGCTCACTGGTCACTATGGAGAGGCACGTGGCCCCAGCGTAGGCTGACAGCTCGACCACGGTGTCCCATACCACCATGCCCGGCTCATGAGTCTTAACAGATCGTGGTACCATGGTTAACGGGATTTCACTGGTAAGTTTGGTACCCTAGGTTCAAGCAGTAGTAGCGTCCAAACATGGTGAACATACATTCGATAGATCGGGTTACTTGACGAGCTCAACTAGCACGAGCGCCCGTTGAGTTGTGCGACATGAAGTGCATATGCACTTCGTGTGGCCTAACTACTGTCGACAAGCAACGCACGACTCGGGTTCGTCAAACACATCCTACGTGGCGAATGAATCTTAGCCACGAATTCAATCCCGTTACCGATTGCCTGGTCTATAATCATAACCCCAAACACAAACAATCCATGACCAGAATCATGTAGAGTAAAGCAGAGTAAACTAAGTAATTCAAGCATATTGACAAGCATGTCATAAAACATGTAATAAAGCATAATACAAACAGGGAATACAAACACCTATATTTCATAAGTAAGTGGTTAAATTAAATAAGCAGCATGGAGGAAATCATATACAACTCTAAGGTAGATGAGAATCCTATCTCAACACCCACCTAAGGCACTATCATCCAAGCACTTACTCTCACAAGCATTTTCACAAACACTTAGAATACACTATTTGAACATACATAGTGTATGTTAGCAAAACATGTATTAGGGCAAGTCCTTTCGCCAAACAAGTAATTACGCATATATAATATGTTCAAACAGCAAATAATCATGGCAAACACATCTCCAAAATTTATACGTATACCGTACTTTCTAGAATACACTATTTCAACATACATAGTGTATATTAGCAAAACAAGTATTAGGGCGAGTCCTTTCGCTAAATCAGTATTTTATCCATATATAATATATTCAGACAAAAAATAATCATGGCAAATACATTTTCAAAATTTATACATATACGGTACTTTCTACAAATACTTAGAGTATGTAAAATTTCATATTCTTCATCTTTAATCGAAACGGAAAACGGACAACACTTGGTGCATGTGCAATTGCATGCAGATCATGAATCTATCATTATCTGACATTGAAAGTATTGAAAACCATAACCTATACCCCTAAAGTCCGCACCTTTTGTCGTAAAATCGTAACGGAGTCGATAGATTCGCTAAGCTTTAGTATTTGGCAGTTTGGTAACCTATAGAACGAAATAGGTTAGCTATTTCATAACCTACAACTATCAAAACCCCAAAACAGATTAGGATTAGGGTTTCTTACCTAGAAATGATGCCGGAATCGCTGGGAAAGCGATGAGAAGTGATTGGTGTAGCTTGTGAAGAGGCAGGGAAGCATGGCAGGGAGATTCTCCCACATCTTCCACACTTTCTCTCTCTTTTCTCTCTTTCTCTCCTAGGGTTTTCTCAAATTTGTATGGCTGAATGAGAGAGGGTTTTAAGGTCCTTATATAACCTAAAAAGTCTCCAAAATAGACTCCAGGTCAAGGTATACTTAGGTTATAACCAAAGCGGGCCAGTTTCAGCTCAACGAAGGACTTCTGGCGGGCCCCCTTGAGCCAAAGGTCGAACTTAAGCTCACTAACACTGGATCAAGGTTTAGTTAAGTTTTCGTTTCGGTGGGATTCCCAGATCACGCGTGGCGGACCAATTTCAATTCAACGGTCAGTGGATCTTGATCGGAGATTCCGAGCACATGAATATGTTTGGGGAAATATCCCTAAGTCGAGGGTGTAATTTGGTCTGATTCTGACGGTCTGGTTGCTTAAAACTGATCCGCAATCGAGAGGTGCCATATTTATTTATTATGGATTTAATTTAGAATTATTTTCACATTTCTCACTCTCCCCGCTCCGAGCTCAAGCGAATTGCGCTGGGACACTATCTAGATTTGATTTCCGAGATGGTTGTCAAGTCCTGCAAGGCGGTCCTAATTCCTTAACTTCGTGTTAATCAGACTTCTGACGTGCGTTCTAGATCTGATACGAAGTTTCGATGTGCTCCCGAGAGCAACTGGGTAATGAGATTGATTTTAGATTTTTGGGTAACCTAGCGTCAATGATTCTACAAGTTTTGGATCTTGCAGATCATATTTAAAGTGATTGGTGCTAATTTCACAGGTACTCTGGTTTAATACTGGCTAATTCGCGCCTAATTTCTAAAGGATTTAGTCCTGAGTAATTTCTGTCTGAGGTGGTACTTGGGCCTTTGTAGTTTGTATATAAGGTGATCCAAGTTATAATACTTAGCTAGTTTAAGATAGTGTCTAGGGTGAAAGTACTTAGAAAAATTGAAAGAACAAGGTGGTGAAGGGTGGGATTTGTGAAGGAAATGGGTTCAAAAGTGGTTTTAGACTTTGGGATTGAGTTCTGACAAGTTAATAAGGTGTTAGGATCGACCCATTGCCTAAGGACGTCTAATCCCAGGTTGGCAAAAATCCAGGATGTTACAATCTACCCCCCTTAAAACAAAATTTCGTCCCCGAAATTGCCTAAGGGTAATAAGAAAAGATTTAATTATTTCTTTGCCTATGTTTTATTGCGTAGGGTATATAATAGCCTGGTTTATTTTAGTCTACCTCCCTTAAAACTTATTTCTTTATCCATTTCTCATACCCTGATGGTTTGCTACAATTTATTTCTTTACCTATTTGGAGTCTTGACGACAATCCCCAATTATTTAGAGTAAGATAGCTATTTTCATTGTTTGACCAACACGGAGAGACGGCTATAGTGGGCTTGATCCCGATACATCGATCATCTATCGGGCCAGGGTAAGAAGCTCATCGTATCCCTTCTGAATCCTGGTGGATCCTGGTCTTCTGCTCGTCAGCAGAGAGTCCATTGGTAGTCACCCAGGATTGAGAATTGGGTCAAGCCGTGAATGTTTCACAGTTGTATATTTTAGTAACTCCGTAGTTCGATCACTCTAGAAACGTAGGCAATGTCCATCACAGAAAGGTTCAAATTGTCTATTTCTAAGGTTGCCCTTTAGGTCTTAGTCTCAGAGAGTCCTTGTTATTATCTATGTCCAAGGAAATGGTGAATCAAATCTTACTAGATCATCCTAAAACGGTTTCTCATAGTAGAACTTGCTAGGGCTTCTATAATGTTCGTATTCAACGAGCACAATTTCAATGCCGGGCCAGTGGGGTAGAGTCCACCATGCTTTCGCTGCGCTACCCAGATCAAAGAGGTGTATTGATTTAACCTAACTATATCTATCAGTCTCTGACCTTCTCTAATGTAACCGGTAGTTTAGTCTTAATTTAGGTGTAATCCAAAGTCTATGCTCATACGCTAGATGATTTCATACCATTTCTAATACAAGGAAGAGTTTTATCACTTAGGGTCAAAGTTGCCTAACTGGAATTGAGTTGTCTGTACTTGACGCTCGAGCATTTCACATATGCTCATACCAGCTAAGAGGGTCCTAAGGTTCACATTATAAATTGTTGGATTTCCTACACGGTCAGACCTGTCGAAATCTAGGAGCACCGCTCTAGGTCCAAAACTCTAGGGCCTATTGTCTTAAATGGAACTGCATTGCTAATCCCACTTCGGGATTGGGAGTGACATGTTTGGTATGAGGGTGGGTGGGGATTAAAGTTATTGGTATAGGCTTTGGAAAATGAGCCTTGCGTTAGAAAGTGTGAGATGGGATTTTCAAACCCCAAGATGATGAATTTCTAAGTGTAATTTGAAAGGAAATCCTGGGATATACTTTTCATTGCATACATTCCTAACATGGCATTGGAAAACATGGGATACACCCAATCCAAGGACAATACCTAACACATGCATTTATTGTTACTTTTACAATTCCATCCACCTTAAACTTACCTAACGCAATTGGCCGAACGGGCCCTAAACGTCCTAACATTTGGAGGTTTGTGAAGGTTATAGGACACAAATGAAGATACATGTGAGCTAATACACCCAGGGCTTCAAACACTTAAAACATACTACTACCTACTAAACCCGTCAACATGAAAACATAAACACCCTGAGATGGTAACCCGTGCAAACTACAAGACAACATATGGATAGCTAGACATCTGAGAAGATGGCCGTACCAAGCTCGAATAGAGCCATGGAAAAGTGAATGAAAAGTGATGAAGAGAGAGAGAGAATGGGCTGGAGGTTTGGTTCTCCACGGATTGGAGCCTCAACAGACGTTGTAGAGGCCCAATAGACAGGGTTTAAAGAAAGGAAGTGAAGAGATGGGCTGGGTTGAGTGCTTACAAGATTTTCAGCTTCAAAGGAGGGGGTGTAGGAGCTCAAACGAGAGAAGATGGAAAGAGTAGAGGGTGGTTGTTGCTGCAAACGATGGAGGGATGCGGGTTTTAATAGAAAACAGCGGAATGGGCGATTGGAAGGGAGGTTTGAGAGAGAAAATCGAATTTTGGAAGGAAAGGGAGAGCTTGAAGGGGATTTTTGTGAAGGAAGTACTAGTTTGGGGGAGTTTTACCGAACGGCCCATATACCAGGGGGTCCCACTAGACCCCAAAGGCCATCGGCCTGAGCGGCCCACCCTGCCGGGCCCGAAACCCGGCGAGGCCTCGCCGACCGGGCGAGGGCCTCGCCACCCACTGGATAAAGTGGCGATGGCTCGCCACTTGGGCGAGGTCCTCGTGACCCCTAGGCCCCGAAAAAGTATGGGTCCCTCTGGAAGTGTTCCGTTTGGCTCCCGACTCCGTTTTGAGCCGTATCAGGGCCAAATTGCAAACCAGAATGATTTTGTGTGACGTGTGGCATATGATTTTGGGGTAGGAGGAGCTAATCTATCCAACTTACCCATTTATTTGGTTAGATTCCAAAAGGTTAAGGGTTAAAAGTCCAATTTATATATATATATTTACTATTTATAGTAACTTTTTGTTTAAGTATTATTCTTCATCATTTATACGTTAGAATTTGTACCTAGTATGAAAGGACTTAGAAAGAATTGAAGAATGAAGTGGTGCAAGGAGAGATTTTGAAGGAATTGGATAAAAAAGGGGTTTTAGGCTTTTGTGTTGTGGTTGACTCACAACCTAAGGACATTCGTCTCTAAGGAACGACTCAAACCCGTCGACTGACGGCCTAGAAGTGATTCGGGATTGTTTCGCGTGATCATGGGTGTGTACGGCCCAATCTCAGCGATCGATTTCGGTCGGTTTCGCCGTTCGGCAAATTTGAAAAATCCTAAGTCGGTTTCTAGGTTTCGTCGCTCCCTCCTAAGTCAGAGTGCGTCGTGTGACCATAACCCAGGTCCGGTTTAATCCAAATCATGCTCTTATACCATCTTGTAACGCCCTGAAAATCGGGGGTCGAGCATAAACTCAACTCCCGAGTTCCAACGCATCACTTACACAACAAAATGAATGATGATTGAATGTTGTCTGCATTAGTGTAGTGAACATGAGTGAAATTAAGGCAAAATAGCATATCATACTCCAGAGACAAGTGAATTAGCAAGCGGAAGACTGTGATAGATAAATAAAATATAAAAACTGTGGTGAGTCTCCAGAGTGTGATAATGTTACCAGGTTAATTCATTATGAGTACAATTTCAAATTATAGCAAGTTGTGGAAGTGTAATGTCTTTTATCCCAAACACATAGCCCCGTCAATGCAATACCAGGTCTTTATAAACCTGTCAGAGAGCTACATGTAGGAGAACTCCTCCTCAACATCATAGTAGTAGTCCGGTTATGCTTCATAAGCATCGCCATCACCTGAAACTCAACAAATCTGGTTGGTGTGTACAACACCGTCCCGTAACGTGGGAGTGAGTGATCAACTTAGTGGAACAGTAAAGCATAGGTTAACATGTTATCAGTTCATCAAGCAGTAATGATAAAGCAGAACAATCAAACACTCCTAACTACTCTTATTAATGCAAGTATGAATGACATAATGAATGCCCTTGCCAAACCACCCTCATGCGACACCATCTTACGTTCGCGACATGCGTTCATCCCTCAGTGCTCCACATCTACCAGGCACATGCAGTGCGATGATGAGCATGATTATCGAGTAGTTATTAGACCATTTCAAATAGCAGTATTGGGAAACTAAGGTACCTCCCTTGTATCATTCCCAAACAAGGATCCTGTCTAGCATCGTCACTCCTAGTTAATCTCATACGACAGTATATTTCTAGGTCACTGCAAAAGCTGCCAGGGCTGTTACGCACAATGATTACACCACTCCCCCATCACCTTTTTAACGGTTCATCACTAAGCTGATGCAGGCCTAGTTCATACTCTATACACTGTGGCAAAACTCGTTGCCTCACCGCAAATTCAGAGTATGCTCGAGGTCACTATAAAGGGCTACCAGGGCTGTTGCTCGCAATCGTTGCACCACTCCCCCATCACCTTATCAATGTAGGTCGACAACACGAATATAGTGTCCCATACCACCATAATCGGCTCACGAGTCTGGTTGCTCACTGGTCACTACGGGGAGGCACGTGGCCCCAGCATAGGCTGACAGCTCGACCACGGTGTCTCATACCACCATGCCCGGCTCATGAGTCTTAGTGGATCGCGGTACCATGGTTAACGAGATTTCACTGGTAAGTTTGGTACCCTAGGTTCAAGCAGTAGCGTCCAAACATGGTGAACATACATTAGATAGATCGGGTTACTTGACGAGCTCAACTAGCACGAGCGCCCGTTGAGTTGTGCGACATGAAGTGCATAAGCACTTCGTGTGGCCTAACTACTGCCGACAAGCAACGCATGACTCGGGTTCGTCAAACACGTCCTACGTGGTGAATGAATCTCAGCCACGAATTCAATCCCGTTACCGATTGCCTGGACTATTATCATAGCCCCAAACACAAACAATCCATGACCAGAATCATGTAGAGTAAAGTAGAATAAACAAAGTAATTCAAGCATGTTGACAAGCATGTCATAAAACATGTAATAAAGCATAATATAAACAGGGAATACAAACACCTATATTTCATAAGTGGTTAAATTAAACAAGTAACATGGAGGAAATCATATACATCTCTAAGGTAGTTGAGAATCCTATCTCAACACCCACCTAAGGCACTATCATCCAAGCACTTACTCTCACAAGCATTTTCACAAACACTTAGAATATACTATTTCAACATACATAGTGTATGTTAGCAAAACATGTATTAGGGCGAGTCCTTTCACCAAACAAGTAATTTACGCATATATAATATGTTCATACAGCAAATAATCATGGCAAACACATCTCCAAAATTTATACGTATATCATACTTTCTAGAATACACTATTTCAACATACATAGTGTATATTAGCAAAACAAGTATTAGGGCGAGTCCTTTCGCCAAATCAGTATTTTATCCATATATAATATATTCATATAACAAATAATCATGGCAAATACATTTCCAAAATTTATACGTATACGGTACTTTCTACAAATACCTAGAGTATGTAAAATTCCATATTCTTCATCTTTAATCGAAACGGAAAACGGACGGCACTTGGTACATGTGCAATTGCATGCAGATCATGAATCTATCATTATCTGACATTGAAAGTATTGAAAATCATAACCTATACACCTAAAGTCCGCACCTTTTGTCGTAGAATCGTAACGGAGTCGATAGATACGCTAAGCTTTAGTATATGAGAAGTGACTGGTGTAGCTTGTGAAGTGGCAAGGAAGCATGGCAGAGAGATTCTCCCACATCTCCCACACTTTCTCTCTCTTTTCTCCTTTTCTCTCCTAGGGTTTTCTCAAATACGTATGGCTGAATGAGAGAGGGTTTTAAGGTCCTTATATAACCTAAAAAGTCTCCAAAATAGACTCCAGGTCAAGGTATACTTAGGTTATAACCAAAGTGGGCCAGTTTTAGCTCAACGGAGGACTTCTGGCGGGCCTCCTTGAGCCAAAGGTCGGACTTAAGCTCACTAATACTGGATCTAGGTTTTGTTAAGTTTTCGTTTCGGTGGAATTCCCAGATCACGCGTGGCGGACCAATTTCAATTCAACGGTCAGTGGATCTCGATCGGAGATTCCGAGCACATGAATATGTTTGGGGAAATATCCCTGATCCGAGGGTGTAATTTGGTCTGATTCTGACGGTCTGGTTGCTTAAAATTGATCCGCAAGCGAGAGGTGCCAGATTTATTTATTTTGGATTTAATTTAGAATTATTTTCACATTTCTCACTCTCCCCGCTCCGAGCTCAAGCGAATTGCGTTGGGACACTATCTGGATTTGATTTCTGAGATGGTTGTCAAGCCCAGCAAGGCGGTCCTAATTCCTTAACTTCGTGTTAATCGGACTCTCGACGTGTGGTCCTAATCTGATACGGAGTTTCGATGTGCTCCCGAGAGCAACTGGGTAATGAGATTGATTCTATATTTTTGGGTAACCTAGCGTTAATGATTCTACAAGTTTTGGGTCTTGCAGATCATATTCAAAGTGATTGGTGATAATTTCACAGGTACTCTGGTTTAACACTGGCTAATTCACACCTAATTTCTAAAGGATTTAGTCCTGAGTAATTTCTGTCTGAGGTAGTACCTGGGCCTTTGTAGTTTGTATATAAGGTGATCCAAGTTATAATACTTAGCTAGTTTAAGATAGTGTCTAGGGTGAAAGTACTTAGAAAAATTGAAAGAACAAGGTGGTGAAGGGTGGGATTTGTGAAGGAAATGGGTTCAAAAGTGATTTTAGACTTTGGGATTGAGTTCTGACAAGTTAATAAGGTGTTAGGATCGACCATTGCCTAAGGACGTCTAATCCTAGGTTGACAAAAATCCGGGATGTTACAGGCCTAGTTCATACTCTATTCACCGCGGCAAAACTCGTCGCCTCACCGCTAATTCAGAGTATGCTCGAGGTCACTACAAAGGGCTCGTCACCAATCAGTGTAGGCCGACAGCTCGAATATAGTGTCCCATACCACCACAATCGGATCACGAGTCTGGTTCCTCACTGGTCACTACGGGGAGGCACGTGGCCCCAGCGTAGGCCAACAGCTCGACCAAGGTGTCCCATATCACCATGCCCGGCTCATGAGTCTTAGCGGATCGAGGCACCATGGTTAAAAGGATTTCACTGGTAAGTTTGGTACCCTAGGTTCAAGTAGAAGCGTCCAAACATGGTGAACATACATAAGACAGATCGGGTTGCTTGACAAGCTCGGCTAGCTCGAGCGTACAACAAGTTGAACGATATGAAGCGCATAAGTACTTCGTGTGGCCAACCACTATCGCCAACCGAAGTACGACTCGGATTCGTCGAACACATCTCATGTGGCAAGTGAATCTCAGCCACGAATTCAATCTCGTTACCGATTGCCTGGACTATTATCATAGCCCCAAACACAATCAATCCATGACCAGAAGCATGTAGAGTAAAGCAGAATAAACATAGTGATTCAAGCATGTTGACAAGCATGTCATAAAACATGTAATAAAGCATAATATAAATCGGCAATACAAACACCTATATTTCATAAGTAAGCGGTTAAATTAATCAAGCAACATGGAGGAAATCATATACATCTCTAAGGTAGCTGAGAATCCTATCTCAACACCCACCTAAGGCACTATCATCGAAGCACTTACTCTCACAAGCATTTTCACAAACACTTAGAATACACTATTTGAACATACATAGTGTATGTTAGCAAAACATGTATTAGGGCAAGTCCTTTCGCCAAATAAGTATTTTATCCATATATAATATATTCATAGAACAAATAATCTTGGCAAACACATTTCCAAAATTTATACGTATACGGTACTTTCTACATATACCTAGAATATGTAAAATTCCATATTCCACGTCTTAAATCGAAACGAAAACAAATAGCACTTTGTACATGTGCAATTGCATGCAGATCATGAATCTATCATTATCTGACATTGAAAGCGTTGAAAACCATAACCTATACACCTAAAGTCAGCACCTTTTGTCGTAGAATCGTAACGAATTCGATAGGTTTGCTAAACCTTCGTATACGGCAGTTTGGCCACCTATAGAACGAAATAGGTTAGCTATTTCATAACCTACAACTATCAAAACCCCAAGTCAGTTTAGGGTTAGGGTTTCTAACCTAGAAAAGACGCCGGAATCGCTGGGAAAGCGATTAGAAGGAAGTGGTTAAGCTCGTGTAGCGGCAGGGAAGCATGGCAGGGAGATGCTCCCACTACACCCACACTTTCTCTCTCTTTTCTCTCTCTTTTCCTAGGGTTTTTCTCAAATTCTTATGGTTGAATGAGAGAGGGTTTTAAGGTCCTTATATAGCTTAAAACTACACCGAAATAGACTCCAGGTCAAAGTATATTTAGGTTATAACCAAAGCGGGTCAGTTTCAGCCCAACGGAGGACTTCTAGCGGCCCCCCTTGAGCCAAAGGTCGGACTTAAGCTCACTGACCTTGGATCTAGGTCGAGTTATATTTTCGTTCCGGTCGGATTGTCAGATCACCCGTGGCAGACCAGTTTCAGTTCAACGGTTAGTGGATCTCGATCGGAGATTCCGAGTACATAGATATGTTTGGGGAAATATCCCTGATCCGAGGGTGTAATTTGTCCTGATTCTGATGGTCTGGTTACTTATAACTGATCCGCAAGTGAGACGTGCCAGATTTCATAAATTCATATTTTATTTTGAATTAATTTCACATTTCTCACACTCCTCGCTCTGAGCTCAAGCGAATAGCGCTGGGACACTATCTGGATTTGATTTCCGAGATGGTTGTCAAGCCCAGCAAGGTGGTCCTAATTCCTTAACTTCGTGTTAATTGGACTTCCGACGTACGATCCAGATCTGATATGGAGTTTCGAGATGCTCCCGAGAGCAGCCGGGTAATGAGATTGATCCTAGATTTTAGGGTAATGTAGCGTCAATGATTCTACAAGTTTTGGGTCTTGCATATCGTATTTAAAGTGATTGGTGCTAATTTCACAGGTACTCTAGTTTAACACTGGCTAATTCTCGCCTAATTTCTAAAGGATTTAGTCCTGAGTAATTTCTGTCTGAGGTAGTACCTGGGCCTTTGTAGTTTGTATATAAAGTGATCTAAGTTATACTACTTAGCTAGTTTAAGATAGTGTCTAGGATGAAAGTGCTTAGAAAAATTGAAAGAACAAGGTGGTGAAGGGTGGGATTTATGAAGGAAATGGGTTCAAAAGTGGTTTTAGACTTTGGGATTGAGTTCTGACAGGTTAATAAGGTGTTAAGAGCGACCCATTGCCTAAGGACGTCTTATTCCAGGTTTGCAAAAATCTGGGATGTTACAATCTACCCCCCTTAAAATAAAATTTCGTCCCTGAAATTTTCTAAGGGTAATAAGGAAAGATTTAATTATTTCTTTTGCCTAAGTTTTATTGGTTTCGAGTTTCTACGCGTGGTAGGGTATATGCTAGCCTGGTTCATTTCAGTCTACCCCCCTTAAAACTTATTTCGTTATCCATTTCCTATATCCTGATGGTTTTCTAAAATTTATTTCTCTACCTATTTGGAGTCTTGACGACGATTCCCAACAATTTAGAGTAAGATAGCTGTTTTCAATATTTGACCAACACGGAGAGACGGTTATAGTGGGCTTGATCCCGATACATCGATCATCTAGCTGACCAGGGTAGAAGGCTCATCGTATCCCTTCCTAGTCCTGGTAGATCCTGGTCTTCTGCTCGGTCAAGCAGTGAGTCCGTTCGTAGTCGCCCAGGATTGAGAATTGGGTCAAGCCGCGAATGCTTCGCAGTTGTATATTTCAGTAACTCCGTAGTCCGATCACTCTAGAAATGTAGGGAATGTCCATCATTGAAAGACTCAACTTGTCTATTTCTAAGGTTGCCCTTTAGGTCTTGGTCTAAGAAAATCCTTGTCTCATTCTATGTCCGAGATAGGGTAGCTCATCTTATTTAGTGACCTGTTTTTATGTATAGTCTGGATTAACTCCATTCGATCCTGGGCCAGTGGGGCAAGGGTCCACCACGCTTCCGCTGCGCCACCCAGATCAAAGAGGTGTATTGATTTGACCTAGCTACATCTATCGGTCTCTGACATTCTCTAATGTAACCGGTAGTCTAGTCTTAATTTAGGAGTAGTGGAAATCCATAGGTGTAGTCCAAAGTCTATGCTCATACGCTAGATGATTTCACATCATTTCTAATACAGGAAGGGTTGTATCACTGAGGACCAAAGTTGTCTAATTGGAACTGAGTTGTCTGTACTTGACGCTCGAACATTTCACATATGCTCATTCCAACTAAGAGGGTCCTAAGGTTCACATTATAAATTGTTGGATTTCCTATACGGTCAGGTCTGTCGAAATCTAGGAGCACCGCTCTAGGTCTAAAACTCTAGGGCCTATTGTCTTAAATGGGACTGCATTGCTAATTTCACTTCGAAATTGGAAATGGCATGTTTGGTAGGAGGGTGGGTGAGATAAAAATTAATTTTATAGGCTTTGGAAAATGAGCCTGGTGTTGGAAAAGTGTGAGATGAGATTTCCAAATCTCAGGATAATGAATTTCTAAGTGTAGTTTGAAAGGAAAATACGAGATTTACGTTTAACTGCGTACATTCCAAACATAGTATCAGAAACCATGGGATACACCCAATCTAGGGACCATACCTTACACATACATTTATTGTTACCTTTACAATTCTATCCACCTTAAACTCACCTAATGCAATTTGGCCAAACGGGCGTTAAACGTCCTCAAACATCTAAAACAGTCTACCAACTACTACACCCATCAGCATGAAAACAAAAACATTCAAAGATGGTAACCCATGCAAAACTACAAGACAACAGTATGAATGAGTAGGCCTCCAAGAAAATGGCCGTACAAGCTCGGATAGAGCCATGGAAAATGAGGATAAGGTGAAACGGGGGCTGGAGTTTTTGGTTCTCCACGGACTTGAGTCTCGACAGGGATTGTAAAGGCCCAAAAGGCAGAGTTTGAAGAAGGAAAGGGAAGAAAATGGATGGGTTAGAGAGCCTACACGAATTTGAGCTTCAAATGGGGGGTGTAAGATCTCAAATGAGAGAAAATGGAAAGGGTAGAGGGTAGGTGTTACTATGAACGATGGATGTGGGGGGGGTTGTGGCCGAAAATGATAGATCGGACGATTGGGAGGCAGATTTGAGAGAGAGAACAACAACTTTAAAGAGAAATGAGAGCTTGGAGGTGTAGTTGAGAGAGAGGGGGCAAAACGGACGTGAAACAGGGGCCCCCACAAAATTTGGTAGGCACCACACGTGCCTAGGGGTCGGGCCGACCATGACAAGACCGGTCCAACCTGACTGGCCCAACCTGACAGCGGTGGACCGTGGTGACCGCAGTTCCGCCGTAGTCCACCGGACCAGCAGCGGTGCTGCCGCGGTAGGGCGGTGTTCACCACCCTCCCAAGGTGCCAATGGCACCCCAGGTCTGTCCCGGGTTCCCTCGGATTTCATAGTGTGGCCCCCGACTCCATTTGAGGCATTTTTAGGGCCAATATGCAAACCGGAATGAGTTTATGTGTCGTGTGGCATATGATTTTGGGGTAGGAGGAGCTAATATATCCAACTAACCCATTTATTTGGTTAGATTCCAAAAGGTTGAGGGTCAAAACCCATTTTATCCATTTATTTCCTATTTATGGTAAGTTTTTAGTTTCGGTATTGTTCTTCTTCATTTATACCCTAGGATTGGTGTGTATTATGAATGTGCTTAAAAAGAATGAAGAATACAGTGGTGGAGGGTGAGATTTTGAAGGAATTAGGTAAAAAGGGGTTCTAGGCTTTGAGATGAAGTGAAGTGTAAGGTGTTGTGGTTGACCCATAACCTAAGGGCATTCGTTTCTAGGGAACGACTCAAACCCATCGACTGACGGCCTAGAAGTGGTTCGGGATCGTTTCGCGTAATCATGGGTGTGTACGAGCCCAATCTCAACGATCGATTTCGGTCGGTTTCGTCGTTCGGCGAATTTGGAAAATCCTAAGTCGGTTTCTACGTTCCGTCGCTCCCTCCTAAGTAAGAGTGCATCAGAGTGCATCATGTGACCATAACCCAGGTCTGGTTTATTCCAAATCATGCTCTTATACCATCTTGTAACGCCGTGAAAATCGGGGGTCGAGCACAAATTCAACTCCCGAGTTCCATCGCATCACATATGCAGCAAAATGAATGATGATTGAATGTTGTCTGTATTAATGCATTGAACATGAGTGGGATTAAGCCAAAACAGCATATCATACTCCAGAGACAAGTGAGATTGCAAGCGGAAGACTGTGATAGATATATAAAATATAAAAACTGTGATGAGTCTCCAGAGTGTGATAATGTTACCAGGTTAATGAATTATAAGTATAATTTCAAAATATACCAAGTTGCGGAAGTGTAATGTCTTCTATCCCAAATACTATAGCCCCGTCAATGCAATTCCAGGTCTTCATAGACTTGTTAAAGAGTTACATATAGGAGAACTCCTCAACATCATAGAGTAGTCTGGCTCTGCTTCATAAGCATCGCCATTACCTGCAGCTAAGACAGTCTGGTTGGTGTGTACAACACCGTCCCGTAACGTGGGAGTGAGTGATCAACTCAGTGGAACAATAAAGCATAGGTTAACATGTTATCAATACAGTCAAGCAATAATGATAAAGCAGTACAATCAACAATCCTAAGTACTCTTATTAATGCAAGTATGAAATGCTGTCATGATGCATGTCCTCACCACATACTCCCTCGTGCGACACCATCTTACGTTCGCGGCGTGCTTGCATTCCTCAGTGCTCCACATCTTCTAGGCACATGCAATGCGATGATGAGCATGATTACTGAGTTGTTGTTAGTCCATTTCAAACAGCAGGATTGGGAAACCAAGGTACCTTCCTTGTATCATTCCCAAACATGATCCATTCTAGGGTCGTCAGTCCTAGTTAATCTCATATGATGGTATGTTTCTAGGTCGCTACAAAGGCTGCCAGGGCTGTTACACGCATTTGTTACACCACTCCCCCATCACCTTTTTAACGGTTTATCACTAAATTGATACAGGCCTAGTTCATACTCTATTCACCGTGGCAAAACTCGTCACCTCACCGCAAATTCAGAATATGCTCGAGGTCACTACAAAGGGCTCGTCACCAATCAGTGTAGGCTGACAGCTCGAATATAGTGTCCTATACCACCATAATCGGCTCATGAGTCTGGTTGCTCACTGGTCACTACGGGGAGGCACGTGGCCCCAGCGTAGGCCGACAGCTCGACCACGGTGTCCCATACTACCATGCCCGACTCATGAGTCTAAGCGGATCAAGGTACCATGGTTAAAGGGATTTCATTGGTAAGTTTGGTACCCTAAGTTCAAGCAGAGGCGTCCAAACATGGTGAACATACATAAGACAAATCGGGTTGCTTGACGAGCTCGGCTAGCTCGAGCGCACAAGTTGAACGATATAAAGCGCATAAGTACTTCGTGTGACCAACCACTATCGCCAACCGAAGTACGACTCGGGTTCGTCGAACACATCTCACGTGGCAAATGAATCTCAGCCACGAATTCAATCCCGTTACCGATTGCCTGGACTATAATCATAGCCCCAAACACAATCAGTCCATGACCAGAAGCATGTAGAGTAAAGCAGAATAAACAAAGTGATTCAAGCATGTTGACAAGCATGTCATAAAACATGTAATAAAATACAATATAAACAGGAAATACAAACACCTATATTTCATAAGTAAGCGGTTAAATTAATCAAGCAACATGGAGGAAATCATATACATCTCTAAGGTAGCTGAGAATCCTATCTCAACACCTACCTAAGGCACCATCATTCAAGCACTTACTCTCACAAGCATTTTCACAAACACTTAGAATATACTATTTCAGCATACATAGTGTATATTAGCAAAACATGTATTAGGGCAAGCCCTTTCGCCAAATAAGTATTTTATCCATATATAATATATTCATACAGTAAATAATCATGGCAAACACATTTCCAAAATTTATACGTATACGGTACTTTCTACAAATACCTAGAATATGTAAAATTCCATATTCCACGTCTTTAATCCAAACGGAAAACAGACAACACTTTGTACATGTGCAATTGCATGCAGATCATGAATCTATCATTATCTGACATTGAAAGCATTGAAAACCATAACCTACACACCTAAAGTCCGCACCTTTTGTTGTAGAATCGTAACGAATTCGATAGGTTTGCTAAACCTTCGTATACGATAGTTTGGCCACCTATAGAACGAAATAGGTTAGCTATTTCATAACCTACAACTATCAAAACCCCAAATCAGTTTAGGGTTAGGGTTTCTGTAATGCCCTGAAAATCAGGGGTCAAGCATAAACTCAGCTCCCGAGTTCCAACACATCACTTATGCAACAAAATGAATTATGCTTGAATGTTGTCTGTATTAGTGTATTGAACATGAGTGAGATTAAGCCAAAACAACATATCATACTCCAGAGACAATCAAATTGCAATCGGAAGACTGTGATAGATATATAAAATATAAAAACTATGGTAAGTCTCCAGAGTGTGATAATGTTACCAGGTTAATGAATTACAAGTACAAATTCAAATTATACCAAAGGTGTAGTGTTATCTAGTCAACATTCCTGTAACCCCGTCAATCAGGACACGGCTCACGTGAAGCCGTCAGCATATAACATATACAAACAAGCATCATTGTCATCATAAAGGTCCGGCTCCGCCTCAGGAGTAGCGTCGCCATCTGCAATCAGACAAAGTCTAGTGGGTGTTCGGAACACTGTCTCGTAACGTGGGAGTGAGTGATCAACTCAGTGGAACAATAAAATATAGGTTAATATGTTATCAACTCAGTCAAGCAGTAATGATAAAGTAGTACAATCAAATAATTCTAAATACTCTTATTAATGCAAGTATGAATGCAGCCATGGTGTATGCCCTCACCACACACTCCCTCATACGACACCATCTTACATTCGCGACATGCTTGCATTCCTCAGTGCTCCACATCTTCCAGGCACATGCAATGCGATGATGAGCATGATTACCGAGTTGTTATTAGTTCATTTCAAAAAGCAGTATTGGGAAACTAAGGTACCTCCCTTATATCATTCCCAAACATGATCCATTCTAGGGTCGTCAGTCCTAGTTAATCTCATACGATAGTGCATTTTTAGGTCGCTGCAAAGGCTGCCAGGGCTGTTACACGCATTCGTTACACCACTCCCCCATCACCCTTTTAACGGTTCATCACTAAATTAATACAGGCCTAGTTCATACTCTATTTACCGCGGCAAAATTCGTCACCTCACCGCAAATTCAAAGTATGCTCGAGGCCATTACAAAGGGCTCGTCACCAATCAGTGTAGGCCGACAGCTCGAATATAGTGTCCTATACCACCATAATCAGCTCATGAGTCTGGTTGCTCACTGGTCACTACGGGGAGGCACGTGGTCCCAGCGTAGGCCGATAGCTCAACCACGGTGTCCCTTACCACCATGTCCGGCTCATGAGTCTTAGCGGATCGAGGTACCATGGTTAACGGGATTTCACTGGTAAGTTTGGTACCCTAGGTTCAAGCAGTAGCATCCAAACATGGTGACTATACATTAGACATATCGGGTTACTTGACGAGCCTGACTAGCTCGAGCGCACAATCAACTGAACGACATGAAGTGCATAAGCACTTCGCGTGGCCTAACCACTGTCGCCCACAGAAGTACGACTCGGGTTCATCAGACACATCTCTCGTGGCGACTGAATCCCAACCACGAATTCAGTTTCGTTGCCGATTGCCTGGACTATACAATAGCCCCAAACACAATCAATTACAGAACAGTTAAAGCAGTAATGGATCAAGATTTCAATCCAATATTATCCGCTTAGGGCTGCCAGGAATGTTGCACGCACTCGTTGCACCACTCCCCCATCACCCTTTACGGATTTTATGGAATACAACTTAAACATGTGAAGTAATCACAGCAGAATTAAATAAACAAGTAATTCAAACATATTAGCGAGCATGTTATAAAACACAATGCAAATAGGAAATCCAAACACATACGTTTCATAAAACAGTAAGTGATTAAACTAAATAACTTACATAAAGGAAATCATGCACATCACTAAGGTAGTTGAGAAACCTATCTCAGCATCCTTATACATTACAATTTACTAACTACTACTCATTCAGACATTTCAACAAACTCTTTAAACTACATACATCAACATACATGACATATGTTGATCACATAGGTATTAGGCCAAATCCTTTCACTAGGGAGTTACCCCAATCATAACACGCATACACCCACGACGGATAGTCATGGCAAGCAGGAATCCAAGTTCCATATTCATTCAGTCATTTCCACAAACACTTGGGCTACACATTTTAACATATATAGTGTATATTGGTCGTGGCATGATTTAGGGCAAATCCTTTCGTCAAAGGGGTATCGCCAGTACAATAATCATATATCCATTACAATTAGTCATGGCGAGAACAAATGAGAATTTTATACTCATTCAGTCATTTTCATAAACACTTAGAATACACTCTTTTCAACATACATAGTGTGCATTAGCAAAACATGTATTAGGGCGAGTCCTTTCACCAAACAAGTATTTTATCCATATATAATATATCAATACAGTAAATAATCATGGCAAACACATTTCCAAAATTTATACGTATACGGTACTTTCTACAAATACCTAGAGTATGTAAAATTCCATATTCTTCATCTTTAATCGAAACGGAAAACATACAGCACTTTGTACATGTGCAATTGCATGCAGATCATGAATCTATCATTATCTGACATTGAAAGCGTTGAAAACCATAACCTATACACCTAAAGTCCACACCTTTTGTCGTAGAATCTTAACGGAGTCAATAGAATTGCTAAGTTTCTGTATATGGCAGTTTGGTAACCTATAGAACGAAATAGGTTAGTTATTTCATAACCTACAACTATCAAAACCCCAAATCAGATTAGGGTTAGGGTTTCTTACCTAGAATCGAAGCTGAAATCACCAGTAAAGCGATTAGAATGGAGTGGTTAAGCACGTACAACAGCAGGGAAGCAAGGCAAGGAGATTCTCTCACATCACCCACACTTTTTCTCTCTTTTCTCTTTCTTTTCCTAGGGTTTTTCTCAAATTCGTATGGCTGAAATGAGAGAGGGTTTAAGGTCCTTATATAGCCTAAAACTTCACTGAAATAGACTTCAGGTCAAGGTATACTTATGTTACATCCAAAGCGGGTCAGTTTTAGCTCAACGGAGGACTTCTGGCAGGCTCCCTTGAGCCAAAGGTCGGACTTAAACTCACAGACTCTGGATCTAGGTGGAGTTAAGTTTTTGTTCCAGTAGGGTTCTCAGATCATGTATGGCAGACCAGTTTCAGTTCAACGGTCAGCGGATCTCGATCGGAGATTCCGAGTACATGGATATGTTTGGGGAAATATCCCTAATCCGAGGGTGTAATTTGGCCTAATTTCGACGGTCTGGTTGCTTAATACTGATCCGCAAGTGAGAGGTGCCAGATTTCATAAATTTCTATTTTATTTTGAATTAATTTCACATTTCTCACACTCTTCACTCCCGGCTCAAGCGAATTACACTGGGGTACTATTTGGATTTGAATTCCGGGATGGTTGTCAAGCCCAGTAAGGCGGTCCTAATTCCTTAACTTCGTGTTAATCAGACTTTTGACGTGTGGTCCAAATCTGATACAGAGTTTCATGATGCTCCCGAGAGCAAACAGGTAATAAGATTGATCCTAGATTTTAGGGTAATGTAGCATCAACGAATCTACAAGTTTTGGGTCTTGCAGATCGTATTTAAAATGATTGGTGCTAATTTCACAGGTACTCTAGTTTAACACTGGCTAATTCTCGCCTCATTTCTAAAGGATTTAGTCCTGAGTAATTTCTGTCTGAGGTGGTACCTGGGCCTTTGTAGTTTGTATATAAAGTGATCCAAGTTATACAACTTAGCTAGTTTAAGATAGCGTCTAGGGTGTAAGTACTTAGAAAAATTGAAAGAACAAGGTGGTGAGGGGTGGGATTTGTGAAGGAAATGGGTTAAGAAGCGATTTTAGACTGCGGGATTGAGTTCTGACAAGTTAATAAGGTGTTAGGAGCGACCCATTGCCTAAGAACGTCTACTTCCAGATTGGCAAAAATTTGGGATGTTACATTTTTTAAATATAGAAATGACGTCGGAATCGCCGGAAAAGCGATTAGAAGGAAGTGGTTAAGCTTGTGTAGCGGCAAGGAAGCATGGCAGAGAGATGCTCCCACTACACTCACACTTTCTCTCTATTTTCTCTCTCTTTTCCTAGGGTTTTTCTCAAATTCATATGGCTTAATGAGAGAGGGTTTTAAGGTTCTTATATAGCCTAAAACTACACCGAAATAGACTCCAGGTCAAAGTATACTTAGGTTATAACCAAAGCGGGTCAGTTTCAGCTCAACGGAGGACTTCTGGCTGCCCCCCTTGAGCCAAAGGTCGGACTTAAGCTCACTGACCTTGGATCTAGGTCGAGTTACGTTTTCGTTCCGGTCAGCTTGTCAGATCACACGTGGCGGACCAGTTTCAGTTCAACGGTCAGTGGATCTCGATCGGAGATTCCGAGTACATAGATATGTTTGGAGAAATATCCCTGATCCGAGGGTGTAATTTGGCCTGATTCTGACGATCTGGTTGCTTATAACTGATCCGCAAGTGAGACGTGCCAGATTTCATAAATTCATATTTTATTTTGAATTAATTTCACATTTCTCACACTCCCCGCTCCGAGCTCAAGCGAATAGCGCTGGGACGCTATCTGGATTTGATTTTCGAGATGGTTGTCAAGCCCAGCAAGGCGGTCCTAATTCCTTAACTTCGTGTTAATCGAACTTCCGACGTGCGATCCAGATCTGATACGGAGTTTCGAGATGCTCCCGAGAGCAGCCGGGTAATGAGATTGATCCTAGATTTTAGGGTAATGTAGCGTCAATGATTCTACAAGTTTTGGGTCTTGCAGATTGTTTTTAAAGTGGTTGGTGCTAATTTCACAGGTACTCTAATTTAACACTAGCTAATTCTCGCCTAATTTCTAAAGGATTTAGTCCTGAGTAATTTCTGTCTGAGGTGGTACCTGGGCCTTTGTAGTTTGTATATAAAGTGATCTAAGTTATACTACTTAGCTAGTTTAAGATAGTGTCTAGGATGAAAGTGCTTAGAAAAATTGAAAGAACAAGGTGGTGAAGGGTGGGATTTGTGAAGGAAATGGGTTCAAAAGCGGTTTTAGACTTTGGGATTGAGTTCTGATAGGTTAATAAGGTGTTAGGAGCGACCCATTGCCTAAGGACGTCTTATTCCAGGTTGGCAAAAATCCGGGATGTTACAGATGCAACCTATGTGTTTGTTGAAAATGTCTAAATGGAAAATAAAAATGATTAGTGCTTGCTATGATTACTAATTTAGGATTCATCATTGTCATATGCATATGGATTTCTATGTATAAAGAATTGATAAAACATATGTTGTAACTAATGTAGTCTATGTGTTTGATAAATTGTCTAAATGAGAAATTGTTTATGATTTGTATTTACTACGATAAGGTAGGATCCTTGATTGTCTTGTGCATATGTATATTTTCCTCTATGAAATGAATTAATAAAATGCAAGTTGTATTTAACATGGTCTATGTGTTTGTTGAAATGCCCAAATGAGAAATCTACTTGGATTGTTTATTAAATGCCGGGATAGATATTACACGGGGTAGTTAGTAACATTAGGATAGGATTGGGGCTACAAATGTAGTCCGGGCAATCGGTAAATGTCCATGTTTGGGTGGTTGAATTAGTCTTACTACCTTGGGTAAACTCAATAAATACGAGTCGTACGACGACTACCGACAGTGGCTAGGCCACGAGGGGTGCTTATGTGCTCCATATCCATTAAGTCAACGTGCACCCGTACCAATTGAGCCTACCTAACGAACTAGTTGACTTATTGTGTGTTTATCTTGTATGGACGCGACTGTTCGAATCTATGATACCCCTCACTAATGTAAAGATCTACATTTAACCATGGTACCATGATCCTCAAGACTTGTGAGCCAGGCATGGTGGTATGGGACATCGTGTTTGTGCTGTCGGCCTACGCCGGGGTGACGAGCCTCCCCGTAGTGACCATGAGCACCACTTCTTGCAACTTGCCTATCGTATGAGTTTATTTAGGAGTGACAAACCTAAATGGATCCAGAACACATGAATAGGACCGCTGTGGTTGTCTGATGCCTAATGTTTGATTTGTGTCGATATTAAAAAGGGAGGTGCTCTAGCTTCCTAAACTTGTTGTGTGAATGAGCATAATTAATCACTTGGTTAACATGACCATGCATCACACTACATTAGTTAGGATGTGGCAAAAAGGCGTTAGAGTTACACATTTGAGTAAGTATTGTCATATGCGAAACTGGTGGTCGGAGTCGACTGTTGAGGGAGTGTTGATGGGTGAGGGCATGCATCATTCTTACACTCCATTGCTGCATTAAACAGTATAGTTAGGAAGTGATTGTTATGATTGACTTATCATTACCGCTTGATTGACTTGATAATATGTGTAACTTTTACCTTATAGAACCACTGAGTTGATCACTCACTCCTACTTTAGGATGGCGTTTTAAAACACTAACCAGACGCTGATTTAGATGCAGATACAGACGACATTTATGTAATGGAGTAAGACTTCCTGGATGAGGAGGAGAAATTCTCCTACTTCCAACTCTCGGGTGGGCCGATGTAAGCCACGTACTGTTACGCAGGGATCACTGGGCATCGAGGCTTAGTTGAACATATTTACACTACCACATTTTGTACATTTTAAAATTTTACATGTATATATTGAACTCAGTCACGTACTCATACTCTGGAAGAAATTTTGTGCAACACCTGCATACTTACATAGACATGTTTTAGAATTCCGCACTTGCTTAACTTCATTAAATCCGGAGTATGATGTGTTGTTTAGTATAATCCCATGCCTGCGTAATTCATGAATATGAAAGAAATCTGAATACCATTATCCACATGACATAAGTGATGTTCGGAATCTCGGGAGTAGAGCTTTGCTCGACCCTTGAAATTCAGGGTGTTACAGCATATCTCCAATTCGGTAATCTCTTTATAATTTTCTCTCTTATTATTATTATTTTTAGATCTCTTTTTTATTTCAGTCTTTCTAGTTTTCCTTTTAGGTTTAGTTATTTAATTCCTTGAGGGCTGAGAGTGTTTCATGCCCAAGTGGGTCTGTGATAACACTCTACGTCTCTTAAGTGAAGGAGGATTAGTCAAAGGGTTGCCTATCCATCACCGGATTAGACATCACTTGAGATCCTCTGAGTCAATTGAAGCAATGACTGCAAATCAACCTCAACCTCCAGTTAAGGAAATCCAAGAAGTAAACGAGGTGCATAATGCACCCCGCCTCGTACTCTACAAGATTATTTACAACCGGTGGGGTGAGTACACCTTCCTCCATGGTTTTTCCACTTAATGTAGGAAACGTGGATATCAAATATGGAGTGATACAACTCCTTCCTAAGTTTCATGGACTAGATTCTAAAAGTCCATATTTACACATCGAAGTGTTTGACGAGATAGTTGCTACTTTACACTTCCCAAACGTGTCTGATGACATAATGCGACTTAAATTGTTTTCTTTTTCATTGAAAGAGAAGGTTAAAACGTGGATGCATTCCTTAAAGCCAAGATCCATTAGCACATGGATCGAGATGACCTGAGAATCTCTCAAAAAGTTTTTTTCACAGGATCCAAAGCGTGCTCTACTCTTGCTGCTTGGATTCAGCCTCCCTTGCAATTGGGAATCGGGTAAGGCGAATCGATCTTCTAGGCTCCATAGGGAAATAAACGTACAATACGATAGGAAAAGATCTCACAAATTCCTGTCCACATCATGGCTACGAAATATGGTGAACAATTAGCTTTTTCTATAACGGATTAACTTCATCAATGCTCCAATTCGTAGAGATGATGTGTAATTACAAATTCATGAATAAAGAGGCCGATGATGTGTGAGATTACCTTGATCAATTGAAAAAAAATGCGCAATCATGAGACACTTTTCCAAGACTCACCACTTCTAAGCCTACTCAATCAAAGGAAATGGGAGGAATTTATGTCTTAAAAGAGGAAGACGATATGCGTGAAAGAGTAGCCAATCTCACAAGAAAAGTCGATGCCATGGAACTTAAGAAGGCAAAACCTATCAAATCTAAAAAGGCTGCGAAAGTTGTTTGTGGTATTGTGCTTGTAACATACATATAACTGAGAATTGCCCAACAATTCCTGCTTTTCAAGAGATATTGAATGAGTAATCGAATGCGTGAACAACTACCAAAGACCTTTCAGAGGACCCACCTCAAATACATACAATTCCAGCTGGAGAAACCATTCAAATTTCAGTTGGAGGAATGGACAAACGGCTAACGCATAAGAGGCCCTTACTCAATTTTTAAATCAAAAGATACCTCAAGACCTCTCGACAATCACAACGTTGATTAAATTCAAATATGAAGGAAGTGGTTAAAGGAGAGGTTCTTAAGTTATTGGATGTGGGTATCATATACCCTATATCCGACAGTCAATGGGTGAGTCCAACTCAGGTGGTTCCTAAGAAGTCCAGAATCACCATTGTAGCCAATGCCGACAATGAGCTCATGCCAACTAGAGTTACTACTAGTTGGAGAGTGTGCATTGACTACAAAAAGTTGAATACCGTCACAAGGAAGGACCACTTTCCTTTGCCCTTCATTGATCAAATTTTGAGAAGGCTAGCTGGTCACTCCTATTATTGCTTCCTTGATGGATATTCGGGTTACAATAAGATAGAGATAGCCCTTGAAGATCAAGAGAAGACAACATTCACATGTGCCTTTGGCACATTTACTTACCAAAGGATGACATTCGGACTATGTAATACCCCCGCTACATTCGGACTATGTAATACCCCTGGCTACATTTACATGTGCCTTTCAGCAATGCATGTTGAGTATTTTTTTCTAACATGGTGGGGTAATATTTAGAGGTCTTCATGGACGACTTTTCTGTCTTTGGTCCATCCTTTGGCAAGTGTTTGAAAAATCTTAAATGTGTGCTGAAACGATGTGAGGAAAAGAATTTGGTTTTGAAATGAGAGAAATGCCATTTCATGGTTCTTAATGGAATTGTGCTTGGACACATAATTTCGTCTAAGGGAATTGAGGTAGATAAGGAAAAAAAAATTGATCTTATGTCTAACCTACCTACACCCAAGAGTGTACGTGACGTGCAATCCTTCCTAGGACACGCCGGATTCTATAGACGATTCATAAAAGACTTTAGTCATCTTTCTAGTCCTTTATGCAATCTACTTCAAAAGAATGTACCATACGAGTGGACTGAAAAATGCTAAGAAGCTTTCACTAAGCTTAAGGGCATGTTGACTACTACTCCTATAATGCAGCCACCCAACTAGAGAAAACCTTTTGAGATTATGTGTGATGCGTTTGACTATGCTATTGGGGGGGGAGGGAGGGGGTGTTAGGCCAAAGAAAAGAGAAGAAACCCTACGTTATTCACTATGCGAGTAGAAATCTAAATTCCACCCAAGTGAACTACTCTACTACGGAGAAGAAACTCTTAGCTGTAGTGTTCACTCTGGATAAATTTAGGTCATATTTGATCGGATCCAAGATTTTCATCTGTACTGATCACATGGCGTTGAAGTACCTTCTTTCTAAGAATGATGCTAAGCGTCGCATGATAAGATGGATCCTTTTACTCTAGGAATTTGACTTAGAAATATGAGACAAAAAGGGAGTAGAGAATGTAGTGGCTGACCATCTCTCGAGACTTGATCTTCCCGATCCCCTTAAGATGACACCTATAAACGATATGTTCCCTGATGAACAACTATTTAAACTCTCCCGACTAGGTTTCACGCCACACATTGGACTGCACAAGATAAAACACGATTCTTTACCGAGGTATGTAAGTTCTTCTCGGATGATCCATATCTATTTAAATACTGCCCAGACCAAATTCTAAGGAGATGTGTGCCAGACAATGAACACTAAAGCGTCATCTCCTTTTGTCACTTTCAGGCCTGTGGTGGTCACTTTTCTGCTAAAAAGATCACGACCAAAATTTTACAGTGCGGCTTTTACTGGCCCACTATGTTTAAGGACACTCACGAGTTCTGTAAAGCTTGTGTGCCTTACCAGAAATTGGGAGGGTTATCCCGTCGAAATATGATGCCTCTGAACCCCATTCTTATTATTGAAACATTTGATTGCTGGGGTATCGATTTCATGGGGTCATTCCCCCAATCCTTTGGGAATTTGTACATTTTGCTAGCAGTAGACTATGTCAATAAATGGGTTGAAGCGATCCCGTGTCGGAGCAATGACCATCGAATAGTCATTCAATTCTTAAAAGAAATATGCTTTCCCAGTTCAGAACGCCCCGGGCCATCATTAGTGATGGAGGTTCACACTTCAGTAATAGGCCATTTAAGAACTTAATGAAGAAATATGGCATGTCTCATAAGGTGAGCACTCCATACCACCCTCAAATAAGTGGGTAAGATGAGATTTCCAACATGGAGATTAAACAAATTCTCGAAAAGACGGTTAACCCCGATCGCAAGGATTGGTCAATCCGCTTGATCGATGCTTTATGGGCCTACCGTATTGCATTTAAGACCCAAATTGGAATGTCTCCCTTTAGACTCATTTATGGGAAAGCTCACCACTTGCCCGTGGAACTGGAACATAGAGCTCACTGGGTTATTAAAAATCTAAACTTTAACTTGGACAATGTTGGCTCGCTACGCAAAGTTCAATTGAACGAACTTGAGAAAATTCAGAATGATGCATACGAGAACTTGAAATTTTACAAGGACAGTATAAAGGTGTTCTATGACAGAAACATCCTTAGAAAATCATTCTTAACCGGTCAAAACGTCCTTTTGTACAATTTTTGATTACATCTTTTTTCGGGTAAACTCCGATCTTGTTGGACCGGCTCTTTCACTATTAAAAAGATGAAAAGAACCAGTTAAAAAATAGTGAGATCGACAAAAAGGTCATGAAAAGAGTAAAAAAAGAATAAAAAGAATAAAGATGAGAATATTGAATGAATAAAAAGAGACTGTCGATATAAAATCAAAAACTGAAAAAAGAAGGAAAAGGGGATAAGTTTGGAATCAACACTTGATTATTTAATTAATCATGAGGTGATGAGCATGGCTAACATTATAAAATAATAATATTTTTATGGAAAGTAAGTTGGAATTCCCTGAGTACATTGGAAACACTTAATATATGAACTTTTGCTCTTAAACGATTAATGAAGAACCTATTTGATTGATTGCTCATTTGGTTCGGCTCTAGGCTTTTAAATTTTCACTCTCACTTCTTTGGATTATACTCATTCACACTCATCTGCATGACAAATTGTTTTCTAAAAGAAGTTTTGAACTTTGAGAATGGAAGATTATTTCACGCATGTTTTGCTCAGGACTAGCAAAATGCTGGTTGGGGGTGTGTTGAGCGTCAAATATTGCATATTCTCCCTTAATTATATCATGGTTTTAGGAACATGATAATGCTTAATGATATATTTTATACATGTTTGTGTTGCAAGGTGAATCTGAGAGCTTGGATTGAAAAGAATGCTAAAAGCATGGATTTGATGCTCAAGAATCACCAAGGCAAAGGATGGATCATAGGAGACCAAGAATGAAGAGTTTACATGTTAAAGATCTAAGGAAACCAAGTACAAAGGATGAAGAAACGACTTGAAAGACTTCATAATCCGTAGAGAAAATAGACAAGTTCGGTCCGACCGAACCCAACTTCACAGTATAGCAACCAACGATGAAATTCATAAGCTAATTCGGTTCAACCGATAGACAATTTAGTTCAACCGAAACCCAGTTCGGTCCGACCAAAGGGAGGATTCAGTGCGACCGAAAGTGCACGAAAAGCTCCAACGCTGAAAAGAATTAATTCGGTCTGATTGACAACTTAAGTTTGGTCTGACCGAACCCATGCTCGGTCCAACCGAAATTGGGCAACTGACAAAACAGAATCCTGTCATGCCTCGGACTTGACTTTGGTTCGACCGATGCGTAACACGGCTGTGTAAATTGACGTGGTTTCAAGACGGTTTGCGGAAATTCCAATGCGGTGCGTAAGATGGAGCTTCATAACTATAAATAGGAGTCCTTAGGACATTCCTAGGTATCTTCTAGGGTTCAAGTAGTGGATCTAAATGGTGGAGAGCCACCGCCAAGAGTTTTTCTTCTTCTTCCTTAGTTTGTTTTCATGTTTTGTTTAAGAGATTTTGGTTTAATTATGTCCATGGTTAACTAAACCTCTTAGATAGGGCTAAAAGGTGAAGCTTATTGCGTGATTGAGATGTTTATCTTACTTTGATTTTTATTTATATTAAACTTCATTGATTTCAAGTTGATGTTAAGGAATATTTTCTGTTTTCCATGGTTTGTTGTGACTCAAATTACAATTGACACTGTGATAGCTCTGTATATCTTCTTTTCCTATTTGAGATTATGAGATTGGTAAATCCTGTTATTCACCATCATCTCCTGGGCATGGTAAGGTGATGGATCCCTTCCAAATCTTCACAATTCTCCTCTATTGAGACTAGATGAATGAAAAGCTTAGAGATTTGATCATCTTTTCTTCCAACTAGATAAGAAAGGACTCTGATTCCAATTGTGTCTCTTGAATCAAGTAAGGTAGCATTTTGAAAGCTACAAGTGGATACTTGACACCCTAGTTCCCACCTTTAAATTCACAAGTTTTAATCAATATTATTCACAATTACTTTCAATTATTTTAGAATTCATATTTAAATCTTCTTCTACTTCTAGTTCTAGTTCTTTTCAGAATACATATAAGTTTAGTCCCCGTGGATTTAACCTTGGTCTCATTAAGATTATTACTACATTGTGACCCTACACTTGGGGTTGTTAACATCATGCCTGAGAGCTTGGACAAAGGGACCAAGTTAAGCTTATGTTGGGGCAGTAGACCATAAACAATCTGGAATGGGGACTTCCATGTCAAGTGGTTCACCATGTTGTTGAATGCAAACTCTACTTAATACAAGGCCAAATCCCACTGCTTCAGTTTGTTACCTGAAGTACACTGAAGAAGGTTTCCCATCGTATGATTCGCAACTTCAGTCTGCCCCTCGGTCTGTGGGTGGTAGGCATTGTCGAACTGAAGTTGTGTACCGAACCGATTCCACTAAGTCTGACAGAAGTGACTAATGAACTTCGTGTCATGATCAGAAGTGCACCATCTTTGAAAAATGATCTATCACTGTTCACTCCCCAAGTATAGGGTTGTGAAGTAGTAATAAACTCGGTAAGATCGAGGTCGAATCCCACGAGGACTGGTCGTCACAATTCAAATATGTGATTCTCCTTAACTAATTCAACAAATAATGTAGCGAATTACTAACACAAATCTATGAAAAAAATAATTGAGAATAGGGAAGAAAATTCAATCAGAGAGAGCACTAGGACTTTCGAATCCACCCCTAATTATCCTGACCATTGTTTTGTCTGTTAATTCACCTTAATTTAGATTGATCTAACTTATCTAGAGAAAGCACAATCTGTGTCCTTAATCGGGCATACAGATTGTCTAATTCCTTTAAGCAATGCCATGAAGAACATATCCCATGTCCAAATCAGGCATATGGAATATGCAGTTCAGTAAAGCACCCTGTTTCTTCCCCTATAGGAACCTGTTCATGATCAGATACAAGCACCTAGAATAAGCATCCAAACCACATCCATCCATAGACTCTGATCAAAGTTCATAGATGGAGGAGTATAGAATTTAAAACAATTAAGCACACTAGAGAAAGAAACAAATCAATCTAATTAAAGTAAAATCAACATAGAACAATGGGTGTTCAAATTAGGGGTTTCATCTCAGCCCTAGCTGAGAGATTAGTTACCCATAAAATCCATTAAACAGATGGATAAATAAAAATAAAAATTCATAAAAGAAAAATCAAACCAATTTCTCTCTCTCTCTTCTTTCTTCTCTCTTCTCTTTCTTCTCTCCCTTGCTGTAGATCTGGAACTCCTCCCTGTTTCTCAATGCTTTTCCCATGTCCAAGACTCCTTTTTTATAGTTGCTCGAAAGCTGGATCAGTGGCAGAGTTGTAGCAGGACATGGAATGGAAATTTTCGCAGCCATAATCTGTAACGCCCCGATTTCAAAAACCCGAGTACTACACTCGTTTTCGAAAATCCGAGAGTTTATGAATCAGAGAACTAGCGGAATGTGAACTCAGAGTGCGATAGCCAAAAGAAGCATGTATATTCATGAGAGCCCAAAATTTGACCCGCTCAGCTGGGGGTCTTAGTTACAAAATTCCAAAAGTTCCCAAAATACTAATCCACTGGAAATAAAACATAGAGCTACTAATTAACACCAAAATTCGCCGCTGCGTCCTGATGCGGCTCGTTCTCGTAATACTCCTCTTCAGGCTCCACAGTCACACCATCATGGCAGGCACTGACGTCCTCTATATCTGTCCCTGCATACTCTGTACGGTTGGATATTGATGGATGAGTGGCCAGCTCAGTGTGAATTCCCCTTAAGATTACACATCTCCCCCTTAGCAAATATAGTTAAAGGAGAAACAAGCAGTAATCCAAAACAGGCAATATGCAGTCTTATTATATGCATGGATGCATGAATGCACATCGGCCTGGGGATGCACATCCAGCCGGACTTGGGCTCGTTGCCCATGCAATCATCGACCTGGGAATGATCATCCAGTCGGACAGGGGTCGATAGTTGATGGTCTGGGAGCTAGCGAAATGATACCCCAACAGCTCTGGGCACGTGCTATAGCATCCAGAATTAGCCATCCGTCATCGCCAATATGCTATGAATGCATGATTAGCCAACTGTTATTAGTCCGATTACAATTAGTCAATTTAAGCAACTCAATGGTCACTACGGGGAGCTCAGAGCCCAGCGTAGGCCGACAGCTCGGGCATAGTGTCCCATTACCACCATCCCCAGCTCATGAGGTCTTCCACCTTGGGATGTCCTAATAGGGTACCTTGATCAAAGTGACACCGGTTCAAGGTCTCCATTTTTCACACCTTTTGTATAAGTGCATCCCAAGTGTGGCTTGCATACAATCATGAGATTATGTATAGAGTCAATCAAAATAACATGTGATAACATATAACTTCGAATAAAAACATGAAAGGAGGCATCGACATTTTAAATAATGATTTTTGACAATGTGTCAACCAGACAATCGAATAGTAATCATTTTTCATGGGTTAGATAACATGTGAGACTATCATATGGTGGAAACAAGTATCATAATGGCGGTAATCTAATGTAAACTATATTTAACTAATTTAGAAATGGAAAGCCTAAGGAGAAAGTCATCACCTGTGTGGTAGTTTTCTTGAATTCGGCTTAAGTCTTCTTGAGGCCCGGAGTCGACCAAGGAATCACCTAAAATTATAGTTTATTTTTGTCAGATATTTCTATGGCTTTGTGCCTTTAACATAAAGCTCAAGGTGTGCAACCAACAAGGCTTTTTAAGCATGTGTTAGGCCCACCAGGTATTTCAACAAGGTGGTCCAATAGGACTCAAGCCTTAGGGCAAGCTCACCAATTGGGATGGATGGTTTGGAAACGCCCATAGATGGATGGAGTCGATGTACGATACATACACTAGGGTGTGTCCTTAGTGGGCCACCACACGTATCTAGTATATATATATATATATTAGTGTCTTATGCATTTAAGATATATTATATCATGCATTTGATATTTAAATATTACATGTATGACATGCATCTGTTGTTTGTTTGAATATTATATATATATATATATATATATATATATATATATATATATATATATATATATATATATATAACATGCATCTTCATATTTAAGTATTATATATTTTACATGCATCTGGTATGTATTTAAATAGTATACATCACATGCATCTTGCATGTATTTCAACGTGGGTTCCACATGGGGCCCACCTCATGTGTTAACGTTATATCATGCTATATGCACCTGATGCATATCCATGCATCTACTATATGCATTAACGTCACATCCATTGCATGTTAAAATATTATTTCTTCCATGCATCTGATATATGTATATAAATGTTACATATTCATGCATCTATTATAAATAATACATACATGCATTGCATATTAAAATATTATTTCTTCCATGCATCGTGTCACGTGGGTTCCATGTGGCATCAAGGTGGTCCAGGTACATCAATGGGTCCCACCTGTTCCATGCAGGAAACAGATGGACGGCTGGTTGAAATTGTGCGTGGGTGATTCCCATGGACTGTCTATGTTATCATCTAATAAAATATTATCTCATGTATTTTCCTCTGTGCAGCAACGTTTAGTGCTGGACGATCTGGAACGTCCATTGGTGGACGGGTTGGGTGTAAAACATCTAGGTGGCCCATCGTGATCATCTGGTGGTGCAGCCCACCCAGCTGTAGTTTGAAATGGATGGACGGCTTGTATGTAGTCCATCTATGCCACGTGCGTGAGAGGAATGCATGCACTTATATTAATTTAAAATCTTCACTCATGTACAGCTGCATGTACTTTAATATATATTTATTATATATATATATATACATATATACATATTTTTAAAGGTAAGACGTCCAGGGCCCGAGGAATGGATGGACGGCCTGGACGTCCTACATCATCAAGGTGGGGTCCACTTACGTGGCCTACTGATTGTGGTAGGGTGAGGCCCACCTGCTGACGCAGGGTGTGGTCCACCTACACACGTGTAGGGCCCAAGACTTAGGGCAGCCATCTGATTTTGCGCGAGGCCCACCTGCATTTGTGCAGGGCCCACCAGCGTTTGGTGAAGCCCATAAGCAGCCCATCACCTTTGCAACATGCATGGTTATCCTCCGGCAATGACGTGCACCAGCAGGTGTTTTGGAGGCCGCTTTCCGGCCTGACTCTAGCTCAAACTGGGCACTCTTCAGGGCCGTTTTCCAACCCACCTTGGCGTCCAACGGAGGCGTGGTGGTAGCCATTCTTCTTAGAAAATAACGGCCCGAAGCGGGACGTTTTCTCCTTCGGTTCCAGACTTATATCAGCCCGAGTTGTAGCCGACAGAGCTCGAGTTGGGATCTTCTCTTGGACTGGGTTTCAGCCCTCGGTTGGGGCCATCTTCATGTTGTTGTTTGGCCCAAAGCATGTCCCGCACTTAGGCTGGTTTGGCCTTAAAACAGGGCCTGCACGTTGGCCACATTCAGCCTTCAAACAGAGCTTGTTTTGGCTCCATGAATGGCCCTTGCTGATGGGTATTTTTCATCCAAGGTGAGGTGTGATGGGGCTTGGTTTTAGCTTTACTTTTAGAGAGAAAAAGGAATGGAAAAGGAGGTCTCACCTCCCACAGTTGGGTCCGACCCGAACTTGGGTTGTCACGCACACACCCACCGTCCTCACCTACTCCTTCTCCTTCTTTTCTTCCTCTCTCTGGTGGTGCTGTTGTGTAAACTCACTGACTCGGCTCAGTCCGATTTTCACGGGCTGAGTGGAGGCAGTGCGCTCCAAGCTCACCAACGACATGACTATTTCCCCTCTGTTTTCTCCCTCTCTTAGCGTGTGGAGTCTGTAAGAGCTGGGTTCCCTATTTATAGGCAGGGAAGGGGAAGATTCAGTGGCTGGGATAGGTTCTGCGAATCCCACGCCATGGCCGCAGTCGTCAGGCCATAATTTCCTGGAATGGCAGATTCAGCGTGTAATTCTTCTTGCCTAACCATGTTTGGTTTGAGATAGGAGATCTTCTAGGATGGCGTGCACATGCCTGTAACTTCCTAGGTAAAACGGTGCAGTTCACCCTTCACGCTAACGGTCTGCATACGCCTCACGGATCCAGACAAAGGGGAATGGATGGCTAGTAGTGATTGCTTTTGTTTATTTTTGGGGGGCCCCATCCTTATAAGGTTTTGTTGGGGTGGACCCCATCGACAGAATGGTCGGTCCGGATTGCTCGGAAAGTGGCCAGGGTGGGCCACCTTAAAGCTCAAAGGTTGGCTGATTCAAATGGTGTGTTGGCGGGAAGGATTTTAGAAATTTGTATTTGGTTCGGTCAAACGCTGTTTGACCACGTGTAGATGTCTAGCGTACATCGTGTATCAGAGCTTGAGGTGTACGTGCACCTGGCTTTGGGCACATCACGGCTCCGGTGTTTGATCTGCTCCGACTAATTGTCTTGGGGTTCAGACATAAGGGTCCTAGCCCGGTTTGGGGCGGAGCCAAGGTCCAGGTGGGCCGTATCGTACCCTTCAGGGTTAAGATTGGGCTCGATTGGCGTGATCTGACGGTCAGAAGGGTTTGATATTTGCTTTCTACGGTTAAGTATGTGTCTACAATGCAGAGATGCCTTGTTGGTTATCCGCTGACTTTCGTGGATTGCTTTGAAATAATGCCAACACCAGTAGTCTTAAAAATTGATCAGGCTTAAGTCATTCAATCATGTTTACCTTTTTTTTTTTTAATGGTGTGAAGTGCAAGCTGAGCCTTCAGAGTCGTGGCGGATTGTTTCAATGCTGCTTGGGTACTCCTGCCCAGTGCGTGCCAAGTTAAGTCATTAGATTGATGGGTTTCGAGTTTTAAATAATCGTGGGTTTCAAGGTAACACCCGAGCATCAAAGGTACGGGGTGTTACATGATCGGTGGGCCTTACCGAAGTGTTTTCTGGAAAATCCACCCTGTCCATTGGATTCAGGACGAAATTTCAGTCAAGAATGGGTGGTTTTGAACGTCCATTAACGCGGCCCAGAGAAGAAAACACGAAGAGATTAGTTTTGAACGTTGCAGGGCAGCCCTTTTGTGGCCTCTGTATCATGCACGTGTGTACGCATGGGAGTGGAATATCAGCATGGGTTTGTAGTGCTCGCCGCCCTCTACAAGATGAACGGCTCGGATCGGTCGTACGGGCGATGTGTGGGGCCCACAACCGTTCGTAAAAAATGGACAGCGTCCGTTCGTCGCTGCCGCGTAAACAGGGACGCGGACTGCTTCCACTCATAAAATGGTGGGGCCCACGTTGATCTTGCATTGCGAAATCCACTCTGTTCACTGAAGTTCTATCGAAATTTCGGTCAGGAATATGCATTTTTTTCTCCATTTTTGTGTGGCCCACAGAGTTTTAAACTCACCGTCCATTCCATGTTTGAAAGGCTGGATTCCACTCTTGATGATCATTCACGATTCTTCCACATAGGTAGTGTTAATAGCCTTCCTTTAGTTCTGATAGACGGTCTGGATCACGCCTTTGGGCGATGTGTGGGGCCCACAACTGAAACCCAACCGGCCAGCGTCCGTTCGCTGGACGCTGGCGCGTGAGAGGGCGAGGGGCTGCGGGTCAGCGGCTCGCTGACCGCCTTAGCCGGTCCGGTGCACGGCAGCCCTTGAGAGTGCATGATGCACATGCACCACACATGGGGCTCACTATGATGTTTATGAGAAATCTGCACCGTCCATCCTCTTTCCCATCTTCATTAAACCATCGGGACTAAAATTGAGGCAGTTCCAGATATCAGGTGGGCCCAGAATCGAAGATTAATGGGCTGATTTGTCCATTGGACCACTTCTCGAGATCTTCAAGGGCTGAAATTTAATATGTACGGTTGATTTACGACCCCCATCACATGTATGAAGTTTCGAGTTGATCGGATGGCGGGAAACATGTGATCTTGCATTTTGAACCAATTTCAGGCCCCTTTGGCTTGCTTTCCTCAGATCCCAGGCGTGTAAAATCTTCATTATTGGTTCTCTGGAGTCCATCCCGTGTTCTGGAGACTTTGGATCATGAAATCCATGCCGTTAACATCAATTTTCAATTATCACTCCTGATTTCATCCTGTGACAGAAACACAATTAATACACCCCATTAAGCCTTATCATGTACGTAAATTTAGGCAATTACTGGGGTCTGATATGCAATATTTGACCCTGATCACAACCCCCAACCAGCATTTTGCTAGTCCCAAGCAAAACATGCGAAAAATAATTTCGGAAATAAAAGACAATTCCTGTAAATTCAAGTGACTTGTGAACAGATAGTCGAGATGTGATCATTCTACGATTCATGCATGGTGAGTGGAATTTTCTCCTGGAATCAAGTTCATTGTAAATTTCATAAACAAGTTCAAACTATTAAACCATGAATTAGAATAATTCTAAAACATTGAGTTTCATGAGTGTATAGTGTCATCTCAGCTTTCAACCATTAAGAGATTCAATTGTCAATTTCATGATATCATTGGTAATTAACAACGGAGCTCATGTCACCCAAACTGGAGCCAACACTTGCCTTACAGATTAACCTTTCATTCTACCATTTTTTTTAAATTTTCTTTATGAATAGTACGCCAAGGAGGAGAATCAAATCTGCACCTATAGGGAGCAAACCTATGGTGAAAACTTGTCGCCTAAATCTTTTCTCATGTCTACTATGAGGAATTGAATCTTCATCTATAGGAGCAAACCTATGATGACGATTATGCGACTTATTCTTTCAATTCTTCTTTATAGACTGATGCTAAAAATTTTATTTTTCAGGCTGGTTCCTTTCATGCTTAGTGATTACTATGTTAATATCGAACTGAAAACTTAATGTGTAAACGAGATCTGATATGTGAAATCATGGCTCAATCAATGTTTACAACTTCTAATCGTGGATTAACAATTCAAACTTAAGTGTGAAATCTGCCAAACAACCGAATCCAAGAGTCATAAATTTCTCACATTCTGAATCTTGTAATTTCAAAATCACAACTATTCTTCAAAATCACTTTGAATTCAATAGAAATTCCAGAAAAATTTTAAAAATTTTCACAATTTTTGCTCAAGACCAAGAAAATACTGATTAGGTAACCTAATCTCCCACCCCCATCCTAAAATCGACATTGTCCTCAATGTAAAAGAAATAAGCATGCGATGTAGATGAGAAAAAGGAAAGAGAAGTGAGGGAAAGATAGTACCTGGATGAAGAATCAAGAGACTTTCCCAAAAATATCAACGTAAAAGTAGGTCAGCACAAGAGAGAAATCAGTAAAATAAAATAAAATCACAAAAAGAAAAACCCTACCTATACCACTTTCGCAGGTGCTCGCGATTGCATTTAGCGTATGCAACAAGCCTTTAAATCCCTAGGTTACCCCTAGTGGACGAGTTGTTGTCTCGTGAGGGTTTGCAGTAATGTTACCCACAAACATTGAACTACTAACAAAAAAAGAAATCAAATGAAATGCTGGGTTGCCTCCCAGGGGCGCTAAGTTTAACGTCTTCAGCCAGACAAGAACGGACCATAAATTCATTAATCTTTAAGACCAGGGTCCGTCAAAGAACTTACCTCAACACGTGGTTAACCAATCCTAGACAAGTGATGTGAGTTCCATTGAGCTATGCTATCTGTAATGAGGTAACTGACACTGTCATCAAATAATTTAAGGACTTCTGCTCGAACGACTTCTTCCATGTTAGGATCATGCTTCCTTTGCATTTTACGTGACATTTCCACAGCATGATCCTTACATACAGTGGGGCACACTCCTTGTATTTTGCTATCTTCCGTTCAATTGCTACCTTATATGTTCGAAGAACATTAAGCAACCTGTTCTCTTTGCCTTCTCAGAGTTAGAAACTGTGCAGTCAGGAAGAGTCTCAGAAGGATGAAGAGGTTCCACTTTCGCTCTCCATTTTTCAGTCTCCAATATAGGAGTAGAGTCGAGCAGTGCATTGACTTCGTGGATGGGACTATCTATGTCAAAATCCGTGCCATGTTGTGCTAAGCAGGTCTCAAGTGGATCTTCAAAAGATTTACGGAAGGAGTCCTGCACTAGACTCTCGATCATGTCCACTTCAAATATGTCGTCCAAATCCGCGGGTTGTTGTCCTGCATTAAAAACATTGAGTTTAATATTCATGTTACCAAATGACAACTTCATAACTCCATTCCTGCAATTTATAATAGCATTAGATGTGGCCAAAAATGGACGACCCAAAATGACTGGGATCTGACTATGAGGATTCTGGACAGGTGAGTATCTATAACTATGAAATCCACTGGAAAATAAAATTTGTCAACCTGGATTAGTACATCTTCAATAACACCCCGGGGCACCTTGACAGATCTATCAGCTAGTTGTAATGTTATTTTAGTCGGTTTCAACTCACCAAGTCCTAGCTGCTCATAAACCGAATATGGTAACAAATTGACGCTCGCCCCTAAATCAAGTAATGCCTTCCCGATTTTATGATCTCCTATACCGCAAGAGATGGTGGGAGCTCCAGGATCCCTAAATTTAGGAAGGGTGTTATGTTGAATCATGGAGCTGATTTTCTCTGCAAGGAAGACTTTCTTATGAACATTCTGCTTACGCTTTTGAGTGTATAAATCTTTAAGAAACTTAGCATAAGCAGGGACTTGCTTAATAGCGTCAAGCAATGGGATGTTGACTTGCACTTTTTTAACACGTCCAGGATTTCATCAAAGTTGTTTCTTTCTTCATTGGTGCCAGACGTTGAGGAAAGGGTGCTTTTGGCACGTAAGGTGGCACGTCAGCGGCTCTTGGAGAGTCAGAGAATTTTAGACTTTGGATGCATTGGTGTGTCTCTCTGCTTCACCTTGATTTGATTCATCCTAGGTATCTCTATTTTGTTGTCAATCTGTTTGCCTGACCTAAGGGTAGTGATTGATTTGGCTTGCTCGTGATATTGCCCTTGGTTGGAATTAGAGCCAATCTCATATTGTCCCTTTGGATTAGCCACAGGTTGGCCAGGGAACTTACCCTTCTCTCTCTCACTCAATGTGGCAGCTAGTTGACCCATTTGTACTTCCAGCTTGGCGATGGATTGTGCATTTGCATGTAAGCTTTGCTGGTTGGCTAGTAAGGTTTGTTGGGTGTCTTTTTGGAATTGGAGAGAACTTTGCATAAAAAGAGATGGAGTGTATCCTCAAGAGATGGTTTCCTTGATTGTGCAGGCAGTTGTTGATATTGCGGAAATGCTGAGGTTGCATAGGAGGATTTCAGATGGTCCTCCTTGTTGCGGTCCTTTTGCCCAAGAAAAATTTGGATGCCTAGCCCACCCTGGGTTGTACGTGTTCGAGTAAGGATCATTCCCAGGTTTCTGAAAGGTGTTCAAAGCATGAACTTGTTCAGAGAGGAATTCTGGAAATGCTGTCCGTACAGATGGGCAAGATTGCGTAGGATGGGTAGGACTAGAACATATGGCACAAGCCTCGGCTTGAGTTGTTTGTGGAGGTCCATTATGCAACATCAGAGCATCAACCTTCTTTGTCAGGCCATCAATCTTGACATGGAGATCTGGTGTGACTCCTATCTCATATATGCCACCTCTCTTTTGTGGTTGGGAACTTCTTTCACCTCTATCTGAATAGTCCCATTGCTGGGAGTTTTCACACAAGGTTTCAAAGAATTTCCACGCTTCGGTATCGCTTTTGGTCATGAAGGACCCTCCACTGGTGGTGGCATAACCATGCGACGGTTCTGGGGTGTCAGACCGTCATAAAAGTATTGCACTTGTTGCCACTTCTCAAAACCGTGGTGTGGACATTTAAGAAGCAAGTCCTTCCATCTTTCCCAACATTCATGAAAGTGCTCTCCCTCTTTTTGCGTGAAATTAGTGATTTCTCTACGGAGAGCATTAGTTTGTGAACAGGGAAGAACTTGTTTAAGAACTTCCTAGACAATTGGTCCCATGTAGTGATAGACCCAACTTCTAGAGAATTCAACCATGCTTTCGCCTTATCCTTCAAAAAAAAAGGAAACAGGCGTAGGCGGATCGAATCGTCTAAGAAGTTTTGGAATTTAAAGGTGGAGCAAATGTCTAGGAATTCTTTAACATGATGATATGGGTCCTCCTTGTCTAACCCATAAAAGGAAGGCAACAACTGTATGACCCCAGTCTTGAGTTCAAAGTGTGCTGCCGTGGTGGTGGGCAACACTATGCATGAAGGCGCATTGAATTGGACAGGAGCTGAATAATCTCTAAGAGTTTTAGTTCCATTCTCTTCTGCCATTTCAACTGGGATGTCTTTCAATCTTCTATGGAATGTTCTTTCTATTTCAGGATCACAAGTGCTAGTTCTATATCTAGAGATCTACGTCCTAGCATAAACTAAGTAACAACTTAAGAAAAGAAAACTAGAACTAGAAACTATGATATTCAAAAAAACAAGTTAAAACTATGTAAGTAAGAATGGGAAGAAAGAACCCGGAAAAAGAGAGATGATTGATGTCAGAAGATTTAAGAAGCTCCTCCTTCACTTAGTAGCTTTCTTCCTCAATTCCTGAAAATGAAACAAAACAAATCAAGTTTCCTAAATTAATGATAAAAAAATCCTAAGCAACGGTTAATTTCTAAAAAAAAAAGTTTCTAAAAAATAAAAAGAAGAGTTAGTTTCTAAAAAGGAAAGAAATTTTTAAAAAACTAGAAAATAGAAGTTACTTAGAGAAAAATCTAAATCTCTAAAAAATAAAAAATTCAAAAGAAATTCTAGAATTAGAAAATTTCTAAAAAGTAAAACCCTAAAAAAAAATAAAAAATTAGAAAAAGTAAAGAATTTAGAAAGGGATTCCCAAATTAGATGTTTATCTCAGGACCCTACAAAACAGGAAATAGGTTAATTTCTAAAATATAGAAAAAGAACTCTAAGTTAGTAAAATCCTAAGCTATGAATTATGATAAGAGAGAATCCTAAATTCAATTTGGACCGAAACAGTCCCCGGCAACGGCGCCAAAAACTTGTTCACTCCCCAAGTATAGGGTTGTGAAGTAGTAATAAACTCGGTAAGATCGAGGTCGAATCCCACGAGGACTGGTCGTCACAATTCAAATTCAATCTGTGATTCTCCTTAACTAATTCAACAAATAATGGAGCGAATTACTAACACAAATCTATGAAAAAAATAATTGAGAATAGGGAAGAAAATTCTATCAGAGAGAGCACTAGGACTTTCGAATCCACCCCTAATTATCCTGACAATTGTTTTGTCTGTTAATTCACCTTAATTTAGATTGATCTAACTTATCTAGAGAAAGCACAATCTGTGTCCTTAATCGGGCATACAGATTGTCTAATTCCTTTAAGCAATGCCATGAAGAACATATCCCATGTCCAAATCGGGCATATGGAATATGCAGTTCAGTAAAGTACCCTGTTTCTTCCCCTACAGGAACCTGTTCATGATCAGATACAAGCACCTAGAATAAGCATCCAAACCACATCCATCCATAGACTCTGATCAAAGTTCATAGATGGAGGAGTATAGAATTTAAAACAATTAAGCACACTAGGGAAAGAAACAAATCAATCTAATTAAAGTAAAATCAACATAGAACAATGGGTGTTCAAATTAGGGGTTTCATCTCAGCCCTAGCTGAGAGATTAGTTACCCATAAAATCCATTAAATAGATGGATAAATAAAAATAAAAATTCATAAAAGAAAAATCAAACCAATTTCTCTCTCTCTTCTTTCTTCTCTCTCTTCTCTTTCTTCTCTTCCTTGCTGTAGATCTGGAACTCCTCCCTGTTTCTCAATGCTTTTCCCATGTCCAAGACTCCTTTTTTATAGTTGCTAGAAAGCTGGATCAGTGGCAGAGTTGTAGCAGGACATGGAATGGAAATTTTCGCAGCCATGATCGGTGAGCCCCACCGAAGTGTTTTCTGGAAAATCCACCCCGTCCATTGGATTCAGGATGAAATTTCAGTCAAGAATGGGTGGTTTTGAACGTCCATTAACGCGGCCCAGAGAAGAAAACACGAAGAGATAGTTTGAACGTTGCAGGGCAGCCCTTTTGTGGCCTCTGTATCATGCACGTGTGTACGCATGGGAGTGGAATATCAGTATGGGTTTGTAGTGCTCGCGGCCCTCTACAAGATGAACGGCTCGGATCGGTCGTACGGGCGATGTGTG
>JAJHSJ010000203.1:0-37803 GCA_021015155.1 Magnolia officinalis | reverse complement strand
GGTACTTAGTGACCCATTAGTCTTGAACTAAGGACCTTATATGACTCACCGGACACACCACACACATCTATTCAATATCTAACTGGAGATCTTTAAGTTCGCACATTTCTGGCCTTGTGCGTTATCCTTATTTCATGAGTATTGTAGAGACGATCCCAATCTCTTCAAAAGCGGCCTCACTTCTCTACTCATATAGGTAGATCTATCAAAGATGATTCTGCTTCATCTCAACAAAATCTGCTTATAGATCTATTAAGAGTTAGTACTCAGCCTCTTTATGAAATGCAGAAACCAAACACTAGACTTTTTTAGGAATGAGACTCATTTTATTTTTCTAGTGTATATTTCAGTCACATACTTGACTTTGTTTGTCCCTTTGAACCTAGCCTATATTTCAAAACATAGTAGGGTTGCCATCAAGAGTGAAAGTTACATCTTATGGATCTTAGTCCCATTCCTTTAGTGCTTCTTCTTATTTGAGCTCTTGATAAACCTTTGTCAAGGGATCTGCTAAGTCAGATGGATTGATTAACATATTCCACTGTGATTACTCCATCTCTTAGCAATCCCTTTAACAAAGTTATGCCTTAGACCTACATTTCTAGACTTTACCATTATAAGTCTTACTCATAGCACGACAAAGAGTAGCCTGACTATCACAAAAGATAGATATGGCAGGAGTAGGTTTTGGCCAATACGGGATTTCCAACAATAAGTATCTTAGCCATTCACCTTCTTACAAGCAGCACCAAGTGCAATAAACTCACTTTCCATTGATAGAGTGAGATATGCACGTTTGTTTCTTAGATGCCCATGATATTGCTCCTCCCCAAGAGTGAATATCCAGCCACTGTAGATTTAGATTCTATGCTATCTGCATTCCAGCTTGCATCGCTGTACCCTTCAAGTACAGCGGGATATGATTTATAATGCAGTCCATAGTCTATGGTTCCCTAGATACTTTAAAACTCTGGAAATTGCATCCAGTGTATGTCCTGGATTACTGGTATACCTGCTTAGCATCCTACTGTGAATGCATATCGGGTCTAGTGCAATTCATTGCATACAATTAAACTCCCAATAACACTCGCATATTCTTGTTGTGCTTTACATCTACCAGTATTTTTAAACCAATTTAATACTTGGATCAAATGGAGTTGAAAACCGGTTTACTATCATAATGATTAAACTTCTTAAACACTTTCTCTAGGTAATGAGATTGTGTTAAGGCCATTCCATCATTAAGATTATAAATCTTAATACCTAATACACATCGGCTTTGCCCATATCCTTCATGTCGAAGTTGGTACTTAGAAACTTTTAGTTTCTTTCACACTGTCCTCATTTGGTCCAAATATTAGCATATCATCTACGTATAGGCAGATAATGATTTGACCTTTAATATATATGCACTTATCTGCTTGGTTTACTCTAAAACCATTAGATTGTACTACTTGATCAACTTCTCATGCCATTGTTTAGGAGCTTGCTTGAGCCCATAGAGAGATTTGACCAGTTTACACACTTCTTCTCTTGCCCGGGTTGAACAAACCCTTCAGTTGTTCCATATAGACTTTCCTCATCTAGATCACCAATAATTTAAGAATGCCGTGTTTTAACATCCATTTGATGGATTACTAGGTGGTGAATTGTGCAAGAGCAATTAAGTCCTGATGGTAGAGATATTCGAGCAACAGGAGCATATGTATGAAAAAAATCGATTCCTTCCTTTTGTCTAAATCCCTTGGCTACCAATCGAGCTTTAAACTTATATGAGTTCCATCAGGATTGAACTTTCTTTTAAAAATCCACTTACTCCAATAGGCTTAGAACCTGTGGAAGATCGGCCAAACACCAAGTGGTTATTGAGACTATGGAATCCATTTCATCGTTATGGCTTCCCTCCAAAACTGTGCATCAGGAGAGAGAGAGCTTCACTAAGTGTTGATGGATCACTTTCAATACTTAGTGGTAGAGTAATCCCTTTTTTATTCCATTTATATCCCCTTCTACAAGGAACATATAGAATCTGGGCCAAAAGATGTTTCTTTTCTTGCCCTTTTCGATCTCCTTGGTTTCATTTTCCTTCTAGATGAGTGTTAGATTATCATGAAAGTTGTTAGGCTCTTCGTTCATTGTTTTATTTTTTTCTATTATTTTTCATCAACTTGCCATTTTGTATGATGATTCATATAGTCTTTGTATACTGTATTTTTCAAAAAATATAGCATCCCTAGACTCTATAATCATGTTTTTGTCAGCAAAAGAAGTTTGTTCTAGAACCAGGAATCTATATACAGGACTATTAATCCCATAACCTACAAAGGCCACACTTGATTCCTCTAGGACCTAACTTTTTACTCTCTTAGAATCAATAATCCTGACTTCTGCTATAACTTCCCCACACTTTGAAGTAATGAAGATAAGGTTTCTTCTTTTTCCATAATTCATATGGGGAGATATCAATTTTTTTGTGTGGGATAGCATTCAGAATACGGTTGCAGTTAATAATGCTTCCCCCACAAATTCAGTGGTAATCCAGAATTTAATATCATACAGTTGATCATCTCAACTAATGTCCTATTTTTGCGTTCCGCTAGGCCATTTTGCTGAGGGGTGTAAGGTGCCGTAAATTCATGGATTATACCATATGATTCACAGAAGTCGTTGAATTCATTAGAAGAGTACTCACCCCCTCTATCACTTCTGAGTGCTTTAATCTTTACGTTCAACTGATTTTCCACTTCGGCCTTATAAAGTTTGAACTTTTCAAAGGCTTCATCTTTAGATTTTATCAAGTATACATAGAAAATCTAGTGAAGTCATCGATAAATGTGATAAAATACCTTTTTCCTCCACGAGTTAAGGTATTATTTAAATCACAGATATCGGAATGAATTAATTCCAAGGGTTGTGATTTTCTCGTGCCAGTCCCAAATGGTTTTCTGGTTATTTTAGAATGGGCACACACATCACATTTCCCTTCTTGTTGAATTTCGTGATTTGGTATAAGGCCTAAGATCATCATTCTTTTATTGAATGATAATTAACATGACCTAGTTAGCATGCCATAAAGATACAGAATCCACTATATAAACGGAAACATCATTATATTATTAATATTTAGTTTAATCATACCATTACATGAATATCCTTTGCCTACAAACATACCATTCTTGGTGATAACCAACTTATCAGACTCAATCACTATTTTGAATCCTCTCTTATTGAGAAGATCGCCTGACACTAGATTTTTAGACATGTCAGGTACATGCAAGACATTTGTTAGTGTCAGTCTTTTGCCTGATGTAAACTGAAGCTCGACTGTTCCTTTTCCAACAACGTTCGCACGAACGTTATTACCCATCTTCACTTCTTGTCCAGTTGCAATACCTTCATAGGTCTTGAAGATGTTTCGGTCCTTCGATATGTGAATGGTTGCACCAGTATCTAGCCACCATCCACCATCGGATATTACTGTGTTAGCTTCAGTAACCATTGCTACAAGTTGGTCTTCTGTCATGTTAGCCTGAGCTTTCAGTTGCTTCTTCCTGTGTCGACATTCCTTTATGTAGTGTCCTGGCTTATTGCAGAAGTGACACTTGACCTTCTTTTTCTTTCCTTTTTTCTTAAACTCCGTATCTTTCTTTGGGGAATAGATTTGGAGTTCTGGATTTTTGGCTTGTCATCTTCTTCTACTATATTGCTTTGGAATGATTTCCGAAGCACTTTCTTTCTTGTCTCGGTTTCTGGACTCTTCTTCTATACGAAGATGTCGTTGAAGCGTTTCAAGAGTGTACTTCCTTTCATCATGTTTCAATTTCTTTTTATAATCAAACCATGATGAGGGTAATTTTGCAATTACAACACCGACTAGGATTCTTCAGGAAGATCTACCCCCACCAATCTTCAATTCATCAACCAAGTTTTGTAGTTCGGTTACTTGGGAAAGAATTGGCTGATCATTTTTAAACTTGAAGTGGACATAATTGTCGATCAGAAATTTCTGAGTACTGATCTCTTCAGTTTTATATTTTTTGATCCAATTTTGTCCACAAATCTTTAGCAGAGGATATTTTTACGGTATGAGTTGTTGTAGTGGAATTAGAGAGGGCGTTTAAGATATGACCTGTTGCATAATAGAAAAATCGTCTCCTCTTCCTTTTCTTCCGTTGCCTTCACTTGTTCTGAGTCTGAGTCATCGTCTTTTGGCCCTTGGTCAGAGAAGGCAGATCATCATAGGATGTAAGATAACTTCAGAGTTGTCAGAAAGAAAAGCATCTTCTGCTGCCATCTTGAGAAGAATTGACGTCGAAACGATCCAGTCGTACAAAGTCTTGGTTCATGACTTGAATGGAATGAATTGCCTCCATTGTGAAAAGATAACAATTGTCTTGAATGTTAGTAATAGCAATTCACAACGAAGGATAGAAGAAATCGATCAGATCTATCAGGTTCAAGGCTCGACTTGAATAGTCGATTTCTCAAGACAGATTTGCTGCCCTTTTTCTGGAATTTCCAGCAAGTGCAAACGAAGGAAATCTGCAAATTGTCTTCAGGATACAATGAACTCTCAATCCGATTTCAACACGAAAATTTGCACATTTAAGTGTTGAACAGATCTCTAGTTTTAACACCGATATGCCTTAAGACGTTCAGAAAAAATTCAGCAAGAGATTAAATCGAGAGTAATTGCACAGAAGATGATATAATCGTCAGGATTTTGAGTTAATACTTCTGGATTATATTATCCAGGATTTATATCATTTGAAAGGTTATGGATTTCTTCCTGAAGAGGTGTTAAAGAGCCTCTTCAAGAAATCCATACCCATTCACAGCAAATAATTGCCTTTTCATGAAAGGACATGACTCTTGTCCTATGGCAGTTATTTCTGTACCCATTCAGACAGAAACAGTTATCCAACAGGAAAAACTGTATCCACATAAGCGACACGTGGCATAGGTGCCACATGTACAATCATGTCATAATTACTCTCAATAAAAAAAATTAAATAAAACATCAGGGTACCATGGCCCAAAAATTGAACCGAGTGCCAAAAAGACTAAGGCTTTCTTAGCTCCTTGCGACGATGCGAACGTGAAGTGCTAAGTGCGCCTAATAAAGCGCCAAAAAGCGCCCAAGCAGCCCTACAGCCCACGCCGCGCGCGCGCGTGCGCGGACGGTGCTTCGCACCGTCCTCGAGGAGATTCGAACCCTGGTTGCATAAGCAAAAACCCCTTCTCTTACCGACTGACTATACACACTATTTATGGAAAGTTTAAATAATTAATATATTTATTTACTTTCTACAAATAATTTTTATTTTTGAAATTTATTTTTATTCTAAAAAACACCACAATCCCCCACAATTTCAAAAATAAAATCAGATTCGGAACGAATGGCATATCAGTATAAATAGGTGCATAAGTAAAGGTATCTTTTGGATTTGAACCTTTACTTTAGTGTATACGTATCAAAGTTATGCCAGGTACTTAGTGACCCATTAGTCTTGAACTAAGGACCTTATATGACTCACCGGACACATAACACACATCTATTCATAATAACTGGAGATCTTTAAGTTCGCACATTTCTGGCCTTGTGCGTATCCTTATTTCATGAGTATTGTAGAGACGATCCCAATCTCTTCAAAAGCGGCCTCACTTCTCTACTCATATAGGTAGATCTATCAAAGATGATTCTGCTTCATCTCAACAAAATCTGCTTATAGATCTATTAAGAGTTAGTACTCAGCCTCTTATGAAATGCAGAAACCAAACACTAGACTTTTTAGGAATGAGACTCATTTTATTTTTCTAGTGTATATTTCAGTCACATACTTGACTTGTTTGTCCCTTTGAACCTAGCCTATATTTCAAAACATAGGTAGGGTTGCCATCAAGAGTGAAAGTTACATCTTTATGGATCTTAGTCCCATTCCTTTAGTGGTTCTTCTTATTTGATCTCTTGATAAACCTTTTGTCAAGGGATCTGCTAAGTTCAGGATGGATTTAACATATTCCACTGTGATTACTCCATCTCTTAGCAATCCTTTAACAAAGTTATGCCTTAGACCTACATTTCTAGACTTACCATTATAAGTCTTACTCATAGCACGACAAAGAGTAGCCTGACTATCACAAAAGATAGATATGGCAGGAGTAGGTTTTGGCCAATACGGGATTTCCAACAATAAGTATCTTAGCCATTCACCTTCTTTACAAGCAGCACCAAGTGCAATAAACTCACTTTCCATTGTAGAGTGAGATATGCACGTTTGTTTCTTAGATGCCATGATATTGCTCCTCCCCAAGAGTGAATATCCAGCCACTTGTAGATTTAGATTCTATGCTATCTGCATTCCAGCTTGCATCGCTGTACCCTTCAAGTACAGCGGGATATGATTTATAATGCAGTCCATAGTCTATGGTTCCTCTTAGATACTTTAAAACTCTGGAAATTGCATTCCAGTGTACTTGTCCTGGATTACTGGTATACCTGCTTAGCATTCCTACTGTGAATGCTATATCGGGTCTAGTGCAATTCATTGCATACATTAAACTCCCAATAACACTCGCATATTCTTGTTGTGCTTTACATCTACCAGTATTTTTAACCAATTTAATACTTGGATCAAATGGAGTTGAAACCGGTTTACTATCATAATGATTAAACTTCTTTAACACTTTCTCTAGGTAATGAGATTGTGTTAAGGCCATTCCATCATTAAGATTATAAATCTTAATACCTAATATTACATCGGCTTTGCCCATATCCTTCATGTCGAAGTTGGTACTTAGAAACTTTTTAGTTTCTTTCACACTGTCCTCATTTGGTCCAAATATTAGCATATCATCTACGTATAGGCAGATAATGATTTGACCTTTAATATATATGCACTTATCTGCTTGGTTTACTCTAAAACCATTAGATTGTACTACTTGATCAAACTTCTCATGCCATTGTTTAGGAGCTTGCTTGAGCCCATAGAGAGATTTGACCAGTTTACACACTTTCTTCTCTTGCCCGGGTTGAACAAACCCTTCAGGTTGTTCCATATAGACTTCCTCATCTAGATCACCATTTAAGAATGCCGTTTTAACATCCATTTGATGGATTACTAGGTGGTGAATTGCTGCAAGAGCAATTAAAGTCCTGATGGTAGATATTCGAGCAACAGGAGCATATGTATCGAAAAAATCGATTCCTTCCTTTTGTCTAAATCCTTTGGCTACCAATCGAGCTTTAAACTTATTTATAGTTCCATCAGGATTGAACTTTCTTTTAAAAATCCACTTACATCCAATAGGCTTAGAACCTGGTGGAAGATCGGCCAAACACCAAGTGTTATTTGAGACTATGGAATCCATTTCATCGTTTATGGCTTCCCTCCAAAACTGTGCATCAGGAGATGAGAGAGCTTCACTAAGTGTTGATGGATCACTTTCAATACTTAGTGGTAGAGTAATCTCCTTTTTTATTCCATTTATATCCCCTTCTACAAGGAACATATAGAAATCTGGGCCAAAAGATGTTTCTTTTCTTGCCCTTTTCGATCTCCTTGGTTCATTTCCTTCTAGATGAGTGTTAGATTTATCATGAAAGTTGTTAGGCTCTTCATTCATTGGTTCTATTATATTTTCATCAACTTGCCTTTTTGTATGATGATTCATATAGTCTTTGTATACTGTATTTTCAAAAAAATATAGCATCCCTAGACTCTATAATCATGTTTTTGTCAGCAAAAGAAGTTTGTTCTAGAACCAGGAATCTATATACAGGACTATTAATCCCATAACCTACAAAGGCACACTTGATTCCTCTAGGACCTAACTTTACTCTCTTAGAATCAATAATCCTGACTTCTGCTATACTTCCCCACACTTTGAAGTAATGAAGATAAGGTTTCTTCTTTTTCCATAATTCATATGGGGAGATATCCAATTTTTTGTGTGGGATAGCATTCAGAATACGGTTTGCAGTTAATAATGCTTCCCCCCACAAATTCAGTGGTAATCCAGAATTTAATATCATACAGTTGATCATCTCAACTAATGTCCTATTTTTGCGTTCCGCTAGGCCATTTTGCTGAGGTGTGTAAGGTGCCGTAAATTCATGGATTATACCATATGATTCACAGAAGTCGTTGAATTCATTAGAAGAGTACTCACCCCCTCTATCACTTCTGAGTGCTTTAATCTTTACGTTCAACTGATTTTCCACTTCGGCCTTATAAAGTTTGAACTTTTCAAAGGCTTCATCTTTAGATTTTATCAAGTATACATAGGAAAATCTAGTGAAGTCATCGATAAATGTGATAAAATACCTTTTTCCTCCACGAGTTAAGGTATTATTTAAATCACAGATATCGGAATGAATTAATTCCAAGGGTTGTGATTTTCTCGTGCCAGTCCCAAATGGTTTTCTGGTTATTTTAGAATGGGCACACACATCACATTTCCCTTCTTGTTGAATTTCGTGATGATTGGTATAAGGCCTAAGATCATCATTCTTTTCATTGAATGATAATTAACATGACCTAGTCTAGCATGCCATAAAGATACAGAATCCACTATATAAACGGAAACATCATTATTATTATTAATATTTAGTTTAATCATACCATTACATGAATATCCTTTGCCTACAAACATACCATTCTTGGTGATAACCAACTTATCAGACTCAATCACTATTTTGAATCCTCTCTTATTGAGAAGATCGCCTGACACTAGATTTTTAGACATGTCAGGTACATGCAAGACATTTGTTAGTGTCAGTCTTTTGCCTGATGTAAACTGAAGCTCGACTGTTCCTTTTCCAACAACGTTCGCACGAACGTTATTACCCATCTTCACTTCTTGTCCAGTTGCAATACCTTCATAGGTCTTGAAGATGTTTCGGTCCTTCGATATGTGAATGGTTGCACCAGTATCTAGCCACCATCCACCATCGGATATTACTGTGTTAGCTTCAGTAACCATTGCTACAAGTTGGTCTTCTGTCATGTTAGCCTGAGCTTTCAGTTGCTTCTTCCTGTGTCGACATTCCTTTATGTAGTGTCCTGGCTTATTGCAGAAGTGACACTTGCCCTTTTTTCTTTCTTTTTTCTTAAACTCCGTATCTTTCTTTGGGGGAATAGATTTGGAGTTCTGGATTTTTGGCTTGTCATCTTCTACTATATTTGCTTTGGAATGATTTTCCGAAGCACTTTCTTTCTTGTCTCGGTTTCTGGACTCTTCTTCTATACGAAGATGTCGTTGAAGCGTTTCAAGAGTGTACTTCCTTTCATCATGTTTCAATTTCTTTTTATAATCAAACCATGATGAGGGTAATTTTGCAATTACAACACCGACTAGGAATTCTTCAGGAAGATCTACCCCACCAATCTTCAATTCATCAACCAAGTTTTGTAGTTCGGTTACTTGGGAAAGAATTGGCTGATCATTTTTAAACTTGAAGTGGACATAATTGTCGATCAGAAATTTCTGAGTACTGATCTCTTCAGTTTTATATTTTTGATCCAATTTTGTCCACAAATCTTTAGCAGAGGATATTTTACGGTATGAGTTGTAGATGGAATTAGAGAGGGCGTTTAAGATATGACCTTTGCATAGAAAATCGTCCTCCTTCCTTTTCTTCCGTTCTGCCTTCACTTGTTCTGAGTCATCGTCTTTTGGCTCGGTCAGAGAAGGCAGATCATCATCTAGGATGTAAGATAACTTCAGAGTTGTCAGAAAGAAAAGCATCTTCTGCTGCCATCTTGAGAAGAATTGACCGTCGAAACGATCCAGTCGTACAAAGTCTTGGTTCATGACTTGAATGGAATGAATTGCCTCCATTGTGAAAAGATAAAATTCTGTCTTGAATGTTAGTAATAGCAATTCACAACGAAGGATAGAAGAAATCGATCAGATCTATCAGGTTCAAGGCTCGACTTGAATAGTCGATTTCTCAAGACAGATTTGCTGCCCTTTTTCTGGAATTTCCAGCAAGTGCAAACGAAGGAAATCTGCAAATTGTCTTCAGGATACAATGAACACTCAATCCGATTTTCAACACGAAAATTTGCACATTTAAGTGTTGACAGATCTCTAGTTTTAACACCGATATGCCTTAAGACGTTCAGAAAAAATTCAGCAAGAGATTAAATCGAGAGTAATTGCACAGAAGATGATATAATCGTCAGGATTTGAGTTAATACTTCTGGATTATATTATCCAGGATTTATATCATTTGAAAGGTTATGGATTTCTTCCTGAAGAGGTGTTAAAGAGCCTCTTCAAGAAATCCATACCCATTCACAGCAAATAATTGCCTTTTCATGAAAGGACATGACTCTTGTCCTATGGCAGTTATTTCTGTACCATTCAGACAGAAACAGTTATCCAACAGGAAAAACTGTATCCACATAAGCGACACGTGGCATAGGTGCCACATGTACAATCATGTCATAATTACTCTCAATAAAAACAAAATTAATAAAACAGCAGGGTACCATGGCCCAAAAAATTGAACCGAGTGCCAAAAAGACTAAGGCTTTCTTAGCTCCTTGCGACGATGCGAACGTGCGAAGTGCTAAGTGCGCCTAATAAAGCGCCAAAAGCGCCCAAGCAGCCCTACAGCCCACGCCGCGCGCGCGTGCGCGGACGGTGCTTCGCACCGTCCTCGAGGAGATTCGAACCCTGGTTGCATAAGCAAAAACCCCTTCTCTTACCGACTGACTATACACACTATTTATGGAAAGTTTAAATAATTAATATATTTATTTACTTTCTACAAATAATTTTTATTTTTTGAAATTTATTTTTATTCTAAAAAACACCAACAGAACGGGCTTGGCTGGATTCTGAAATCGAGATGGGTCAAATTCAGTAGGATCCTCGAAGATATTTTCATCCATGTGGGTTGTAATGGGAACACATAACACCTGAAATAAGGACCACAAGCATTAATTTCTAATGTAGATGAGTAAGACATTTAATGTTATAATTACTTGCAAGGTCACCATCTGATGTGGGATCTGTGTGCCAGGTATTTGGTCATCAAATGAGCCAGATATGCACATTCAATGTGGAATATTGTTTTTAGTGATCCATCTTTCTCGTACACATGTGGTCCACCTGACAATCATACCAAAAGAATACACACGGTGGATCCCACTGGATGCTTCACGTGTATCTTGCAAACATGTGCCAAGTAAGAATTTATGGAGACAGTAGCGATTGGATGGACATTTCTCATATTATGTGGGTTGCTGAAGATGTGCTTACCTGCCATCCTTTGGGGATGTCGTAGCCTGCAAAGCTGGTGTCTCTGAGAGCCTTTCTGAAGTTACCAAATAATACAGGGATGAGTCTCATCATCTCTTGCGCAGCTCTCCATGTGCACTTCATCTTTTGCACTTCAGTCCATGAGAGCGAACCTTGCATTCCTTGTCTCTCCCTTAGAATTTCCATATGCTCTGCAGAGAGAAAACTTCAATCCATCACACACACACACACACGTGAGTTTTGCCAACGTCCCCACTTCTTGGGGATGCTAGCAATGTGTCAAACCTTTTATTAGCACGTGAGGTAATCTATTGTCGATCTGATCTGTTCATTCATTCATGCAACTAGGAAAAAGCCAAGGTGCAAAAATCATGCCAATCTAATAGTGAACCATTCATTATAATCGCTATAGCCAATCCTGCTCCAGGAGACTCAACTATTTCCAAGCCAATTTCAAAAATAAAACCTATTAAAAAGTGGCCCATTGTGCTTTGCTTCTTAAATTGAAAATGGTCCATGTTTTGGTGGGTTTTCAGGCCGGACCCAGACCAACAAGGATTGGGCCTTCAAAGCTGATTAGTTATCCTACCTACTATGGACTTATGAGTTAGCTGCTAAATGGGTCAGTAGGAGGTTGCAGTCCTTTACCTTGTCGAATGTTCTGTTGAAGCTTGAGATCTTTAGCCAACTTCCACACCATCAAGCTCAAGAGCGAGGTGGTGGTGTCATGGCTAGCCATGATCAGTGCAACAATATTGTCCATAATCTCTTCTTCAGTGATCGGCTGCTGATTCTCATCTCTTAATGTTAGTAGGCAAGAAATCATGTCGCTCTTTGCTCTAACAACACCCTCCTCCAGCAAATCCTTCCTCTTCCTTATGATTGGCAATACCCGCCGGTCGACCCTTGAACGTGCACGAAGGGCCCTCCAGAAGATGGCCCCAGGGAAATTCACCGGAATGGACCATACGCCTTTCAGGACTAGGGCAAGATCCTGAAACAAGGCTTCTTTGGTGGGCTTATCATAGAGCCCAAATAGTAGACTACATGAGACATCAAACGTGAGTTCTTTCAGGAGAGGTACGACTTTAATGGTGTCCTTCCCTTTAATTTTCACTAGTAGATTGGTTTTAACGAAATCATCCATAATTCCTATATATTCTTGGAGGCTTTCAGGTTTAAGGAAGCTCATCATTGCACCCTTCACACGCTTGTACCTACGCACACGGAAGAATTTATAATTAACAGCTTCTTTTATGAATAAGGTATTTAATGATAGATCTGTACTTTATGTTTTGAATTGCGTACGTATGAAGGGATGAAACCGATGTGGATGACACCCCACGGCCTAGTTATATCGTGTCAGGACTCAGTGGGCCCCACCTTAATGTATATGTTTTATCCACACCATCCATCCATTTTCCTAGCTCATTTAAAGTTATGTGCCCCACATTGAAGCAAATCCAAAGCTCAAGTAGACCACACCAGAGGAAATAGTGAGAATTGAACGCCTTCAATTGAAAACTTCTCGGGCCACAAGTTTTGGATCAATCTGATATTTGTGTTTTTCCTTCATCCAAGTCTGTTAGGTCTTATGAACTGTTTAGATGCTAAATAAACATTACTGTGAGCTCCAGAAGGTTTCAACCTCCACATCATTAGCCCTATTGTTTGGTGTGGTGTAGTCCACTTGATTTTCACGTCATACCTAAAAATGAGCTAGCAAGATAGATGGAGTGCAGATAAAACACATTGGCCCCACAGATGGTGTCACCACTCAATCCTCATCCAGATAAACCATATTATGAGGGTCCCAAGTGAATAACTTTACTCGGGTTCGAGTATCCATGGGTGGTGAAATCCCAATACGGCGTGAGTGTGTGGTGGTGTGTGTGCGTGTGTAAAAAATAAAAATAAAGTGAATAACTTTACTAGGGGTTTAAGCTTTGTAAAGAATTCAAGGGCCAATTTAGATGAATATTTACTATTGTAATGTAAAGAATCCAACGGAAGGGTTTTCAAAAAGCTATGTTATTAATTGTTATAACTACCATTCCATTACCTCAAGTATATCCTCCCTCGCAGTGGTCCTGGAAGCAAATATGTTGGTGGCTCAGGTGCGCCCCACCGTAATTTTTAAGTAAAATTCACCTCGTCCATCCGGTGTGTCAACCCATGTGAGGCGAAGGGCCTAGAATTTAGCTCCATTCACGATTGGAAACTTGCCTCCAAACTGTTTCCATTAGTGTTGCAGGCATGGATGACAGATATAATTTTTGGACCATAGTCTAAGTGTTTGTGTGGAATAATAGTTGGAGTGGTTTTCATATAATTATCAAGGCAGGCCTTTTAAAATTCAATGGTGGATCTGTTCCCAACTGTTTCCTTTACTGTAGCCCACCAAAATCACGGTCAAACTGATTTTTTTCTGTGGGACTAAATATCTAATGGTCCCAGTGCATTTTACAAAAACATAAGCATAAGGGTAGGATCCAACAAAATCAAGAGCATGTCCTACCATAATGTGTATGTGAAATCCATTCTAATCATTAGGTGCATAATCCTATTTTAAGCCCAAAGCCAAAAAACTCAAGTTGATTTATTATTTAGGTGGGCCGCACCAAAGAAAACGATTGGAAAAGAGACGTCCACCCTTGATTTTGCAAGGCCTAAACCAAGATGATTACATGAAATTCACTCCAACCATTAGATTCCACACCAAGATTTTTGGCCTAAAATTTAAGCCTACTTGTCATTCAAGTTGACCATACCATTTGAAACGCCTTGAAGGGTGATCATTGCCATGTATACTATTTTCAAACATGTGGTCCACATGAATCACGTGTGGAGGTAATTTTTGGGCCCTGGGCTTGACATGAGGTGACACACTTGCTGATCAGATGGATTTTACTTATATAGCATGGCAGGGCCCACCAAAGTAGTCGACCTGTTTGCTCACATGCTCATGCAACGCCCTCATAAATAAACGTAAGATAGGGGTTGCATAAATAAATGTAACATAAGGCATTGGAATGATACTTATATGGATTAATGAGGTAGACTTTTGAAAGCCTTTTCTAAAAATGTATCCAAATCATATTCATGAGGTAGGTCTTGTCAAAGAATTTAAAGAAAACGTGTCATCATTTCAATTTTACAACTATCCCACCAAAATTGAAAATTGTAGGGATGTTTTTAAGAGAGGTAAAAGAATATGTAATCGTTAAACTTTTTGGTAGCATCAGGTGGAAATCTCAAATCCAAATACTAATATCAATGGATGAATGTGATTATTTGACATTGAAATAATAGAAAATTGTCATCATTATGATTTTAATATAGATAAATAAATATAGGAGTCAACAGTCAAATACAAATGTTATTAGTAGACAAGTAAAACAATTTAGAATCATTACACTATTTCTTTACATTATCATAATAATTGGTAAACCAAACAAGCCCAAACAATGTGTTTGGTAACAATCTTATGTTAGTAAGTAGACAACTGATATTTTCATATCAGTAGTCTTTCGGCACCCAGTCATACCACCATGTGGGGTTACCAAATGCATCCTGAAGGTCCATATTTTTATAGAGGAATAATGACGCAGGGGAGGACGTGAGGTCAAGCACTGTCTTCCTCAAGAGGATAACTATTCCGAATCCAAGGAACTTCTCTGTACTCCTTAAAGAGACTTCTCGAAACCATGAGGAAAGAAAGCAGGAAATAGAAATAAATTCTAATAGATTCGAAATTGATTAATGAATGAATAAAAATGAGTTCACAACCCTTTAACTAGGAGTACCAAGCAATGGGAAAGAAATTAGAATCAACTACAACTAAAACTCCTAGAATACGTGACGTACTATAAATAGTAAACTTACTATTTATAGACAGTCGTGATGTCTATTAGTGCGCAAGGTTTTCGGCTAAAAATAGTAAGTGTCCTATTTGGCTTCACCAAACCGTTCTCCTAATTTTTCTAAGCTCTTTTCACATTGGACACAACTCCTAAAGCCCAACGGATGAAGAGTTATAATCAAACTAAAACTTGCTATTTATAGTAAAAATGAAATTAAAATAGGGAAACGACCATCGATCTGGCGGTATTTCATAAATTCGGCTTCGGCAACCCGGCGTAGCAGGGTTGGTTGGCTAAAGTAGCTCGTTCTACCCCAAAATCATATATTTTACATTAAATAACTCATTTCGGATTGTGAGATACACCCAATTTAAGGTCCGATGGTCTGGATCACTTCTATCGTCGACCGGGCCTTTTCTTATCCATCTTGGCCATGTAACTGTCCGCGACCCGCTCTATATCAGTCTCCTCCACTTCAAAAGAACTCATCCTCGAGTTCTCGTCATGCTCTGGTTTATGATACTCGGTTAGGTCCGCGATGTTAAAAGTCCGTGAAATCGCCATTTCATTGGAAAGATCAACAACATAAGTATTGTCATTGATCTTTCAGATGATTGGTACTAGTCCAATCTTTTTATTCTTCAACTTGTTGTACGTTCCAATTAGAAATCTTTCTTTGTGGAGATGGACCATTACTTGGTCACCCACCTCGAACACTTTTTGTCGCCGATGCTTGTCTGCTTGCTCCTTGTACTTTTCGTTCCAGGCAAGTAGCTTGGTCTGTACCTCCGCATGAATGTCCATGATATTGTCTGCCATATGTTCTGCTGTAATGCTCATTGCTAGGAGCTTGGGTAGAGGGACCAAGTCTAGTGTGTGGCGAGGTACTTGTCCGTAAATAACTTGGAACAGGGATTTTCCTGTCGAGCGGTTCACCATGTTGTTGAATGCAAACTCCGTTTGAGATAAAATCAAATCCCACTGCTTCAGTTTTTCTCCTGAAATATATCGAAGGAGGTTTCCTAACGTGCGATTCACAACCTCAGTTTGCCCATCAGTCTGTAGGTGGTAAGTACTGCCGAACTGAACTTGTGTATCGAATTGAGTCGACAAAGTCCCCCAAAAGTGGCCTATGAACTTCACGTCACGATTAAAATTAATAGTCTTAGGAACCCCGTGTAGCCGCACAATTTTTCTGAAGAATAGATTTTCCAAGTGTGTTGCATTGAGAGTCTTCTTGCATGGAATAAAGTGCGCCATCTTGGAGAAACGATCTACTACCATGAACACTGAATCCATGCCGCATTGTGTTTGTGGAAGACCAAGCACAAAGTCCATAGATAAATCCTCATAAGGGCCATCAGGCATGGGTAACGGGGTGTAGAGGCCCGTATTATGAGATTGCCCCTTGGAGGTCTGATAAATATAATAATGCTAGACTGCCTTTCTCACATCACGTACCAATTTTGGCCAGTAATATCGTTCTTCCATAAGAGCTTGCGTCTTGTCTCACCCCAGGTGTCCACTGAGGCCACCTCCATTTAGCTCTTGGATTATCTGTTCCGTTAGCGAACTGTTCGGGATGCATAGTCGATTTCCTTTGAAAAGGAACCCGTATTGTATATGTAAGTCGTCGGGGTGACCTTCTTGGCATCTAACCCATGCGTCCTTGAAGTCGTCGTTATCGGCATATGTATCTTTGAGACACTCAAACCTAACAACCTCATTTCTCATAGTGACTAACAAAGTTGCACGACGACTCAGCACATTAGCTACTTTGTTCTGTTGCCCTGACTTTTGTTTTATCATGAACGTAAATTCCTGCAAAAATGAGATCCATCTAGCATGCACATGGTTAATGTTAGCTTAGCTATTAATAAATTCGACAGCTTCATGGTTCGTGTAAAGTATGAATTCCCTTTGAATCAAATAATGTCACCAGTGTCGTAGTGCCTGGACCACCGCGTACAACTCGATCTCATATGTAGACCACTTCTTGCGTACATCACTAAGCTTTTCACTGTAGAAGGCTACCGGCCTATCTTCTTGAGACAAAACTCCCCCAATCCCGACATATGAGGCATCACATTCAACTTCAAACAGTTTGTCGAAGTTGGGAAGTACAAGAACCAGTTTTGTGGATAATCTGCGCTTGATTTCGGCAAAGCTCCTGTCGGCTTCGTCAGTCCACTAAAACTGCCATTTCTTTATGCAATCTGTGATTGGTGACACAATGGTACGAAAATTTTTCACGAACCAACAATAAAATGTCGCTAGTCCATGAAAACTTCGCACTTCATGAATATTTATGGGAACCGGCCATTCTCTTATTGCCTTCACATTTTCCTCATCCACTCGAATACCTGTGGATATAACCATAAAACCCATAAACAATAGGCTATCAGTCATGAAGCTGCACTTTTTAAAATTGAGATACAGTTTATTTTTAGTGAGCATTTGAAGGACCTTCTTGAGGTGTTCCATATGGGTGGTTTCATCTTGACTGTATATCAAAATATCATCAAAATAAACCACAATGAACCGCCTAATGAAAGGTTTCAAAACTTGGTTCATCAATCTCATAAATGTGTTAGGCGCATTAGAAAGACCGAAGGGCATGACCATCCATTCGTACAATCCTTCCTTGGTCTTAAAGGTCGTTTTTCACTCATCACCCAGCCGTATTCAAATCTGATGGTAGCTGCTCCTTAGGTCCAATTTAGAGAATATTTTTGTGCCCTCTATCATGTCTAACATATCGTCCAACCGTGGTATAAGAAACTTATATTTTATGGTGATTTTGTTGATAGCCCGACTGTCAACATGCATGCCCCAACTCCCATCTTTCTTTGGAGTTAATAGAGGTGGTACGACACATGGACACATGCTTTCTCGAAAAAGACCCGTACGAATCAGTTCCTCCACTTGTCCCTGCAGAATCTCGCACTCATTCGGACTCATTCGATAATGAGGACGATTAGGTAAATTGGACCCAGGGACAAAGTCAATATGGTGTTGAATATCCCGCATGGGGGGTAACCCATCGGAAAGGTCATGGGACCAGATTTCTTTGAATTCATGTAATAAGGGCCTTAGTCTTTCAGAGATGATGGTAGACTCGAGTTATTCCCCTTTTATAATTAATGCATAAGCCTGTCATGTTTCTTTGGATTATTCCACGAAGTCCCGTATGGTTAAGAGAAAATGACCCTCCACTTTAGAAGTTTCAGGTGGTCCCTTTGGATCCATAGGGCTAATATGGTCTTCCGGCCGTCCTTGACGAAGATATATATGTTATCTCGCCATTTATGAGTAGTGTCACGGTCAGATTACCAAGGTCGACCAAGTAGTATGTGACATACTTCCATGTCAACCACATTGCTTACTACTTCATCCTTATAATGTTTGCCAATTGAAAAGGATATGGTGCACCGTTCAGTTACCTTTATTTCACTAACCTTCTTGATCCAACCGATTGTATATGGGGAAGGATGACGCTCCATTTTCAATTACAATTTTTCCACCATGACCTTGGAGATGATGTTCTCGCTGCTTCCACTGTCAATGATCACGTCACAAACCTTTCGATTCACCGTATACCTAGTGCTAAAGATGTTATGATGCTGATGATGTACTTCTTTTCTTGGTGCATATAATAGTTGCCTCACGACGAGTGACTCGTCGTGATCTTGCTGAACCCAACCTGAATCATCTGCCTCATCTTCGGTGGTATGCTCCTGTTCTTCAACATTTGGATCTTCATAGGCATTATCAGCACTGCCATAATTGATGGCGAGGTTTGCTACTTTTCACTAGGGACAAGTATTTAATAGGTGGCCTGGTTGGCCACAACGATAGCGGTTGTTTGGCCTTGGCCGATCATAGGGGTTTAGGATTCTACTTAGACCAACAGTCGATATGCCCCTTTAGGGTCTTGCTTGCCCGCTTCCCTGATCTCGGTTCTCAGATGTAGGAGGTTGAGTACGTGCTCCTACGGGCTCCTTCCCCTTGAGCTGTGGAGCCCCCTGGGGCAGACCTGCCACAGGGATCTTTGTGGTAGGATAGGTCCATGTGTTAGGACATTCAAGTTGCGCTTCCGCCAGAGTAGCCAACTTGATCGCATCAATCGTCCAAATAAACTGCATCTGGACCCGATCCCAGATAGCCATACGCAATCCACCGTTGAATCGGGTGACTTACTGTGATTCAGTCTCAACCAAATCGTTACGTGCCGCCAGGAGGTAAAATTCTTTTGCGTATTCTCTCACCGACCGACTACCCTATTGACAATTTTAGTATTGTTGGAATAATACCTGATCATAATCATTAGGGAAGAATCTGGGACGTAGTAGCTGCTTCATCCACTGCCATGTGCGGATTAGTGCTTTCATCTGCCTGGTTCATGTGAGTTGCAGTGGTTCCCACCAAGTTGAAGCTCCACTTTTCAACTTGTAGGCCACGAGCTTGACCTTCTTTGCTTCAGGGATGTCCATATAGTCGAAAAATCGCTCAACTTTAGAAAGTCAATCGAAGAAATCCTCAATGTGTAGTTGGCCATTAAATTTAGGAATATCAACCCGCATCTTGAATTCTCGATCTGTTCAATCTACTCGATCACCACCTTGTCTGGGGTGTTGGAAGATTATGTTGTCGATTTCCTCCTCACTGGATCCCCCTTCCTTAAGAATGACACTTGGATGCATTGTCAGTACTATCCTGCGATCAGGGCGATTATGAGTTTTAACAATTGGAGGTGGAGGATTACCACCAGGAACACGGAGTTTCCCTAGGGTTTTCGCCAAAAGATTTATTATGTGGTCGATGGAATCCTACAGCCCTTGCATAGCTTGCCGATTCTCTTGCTATGTTGTTTCGAAACCTGTGGCCTTTAAAGGTAAATTCCCTAGAGCAACGCACCTGAGATTGTTGCTCGACCCGTCGTTAGAAGCCATCTATCCGAGGAAAAAACCTCGCTTTGATACCAAACTGATGTAGGGGAGGATGTGAGGTCGAGCACCGTCTTCCTCAAGAGGATAACTATTTCGAATCCACGGAACTTCTCTGGACTCCTCACAGAGACTTCTCGAATCCACAAGGAAAGAAAGCAGGAAATAGAAATAAATTCTAATAAATTCGAAATTGATTAATGAATGAATAAAATGAGTTCGCGACCCTTTAAATAGGGGTACCAAGAAATGGGAAAGAAATCAGAATCAAACTACAACTAAAACTCCTATAATTAGCGACTTACTATAAATAGTAAACTTACTATTTATAGACGGTCGTGATGTCTACTAGTGCGCAAGGTTTTCGGCTAAAAATAGTAAGTGTCCTATTTAGCTTCACCAAACCATTCTCCTAATTTTTCTAAGCTCTTACGGATGAAGAGTTATAATCAAACTAAAACTTACTATTTATAGTAAAAACGAAATTAAAATAGGGAAATGACCATCGATCTAGTAGTATTTCGTAAATCCGGCTTGGGCAACCCGACATAGCGGGGTTGGTTGGCTAAAGTAGCTTTATTCTACCCCAAAATCATATATTTTACGTCCGATAACTCATTTCGAATTGCGAGATACACCCGATTTGAGTTCCGATGGTTTGGATCACTTCTGTCGTCGACCAGGCCTTTTCTGATCCATCTTGGCCATGTAACTGTCCGCAACCCACTCTACATCAAATAAGTACTTGTGCATCGGTTCATACGTCCTTAAATGCCAACCTTACAACATTGGTTCAGACACAGATTGCATATTGACAGAATTGGTAGTGAGGTGGCTACTAACCGTACTCCGTGGGCCCCATCATGATGTATGTATACTATCCATGCCTTCCATCCATTTTCTAGACCATTTTATGGCATGAGCCCTAAAAATGAGTAAAATCCAAATCTCATATGGACTGCACCGCAGGAAAGAATGGTGACTAAACACTTACCAGTAGCACTTCTTAAGGTCCACAAAAGCTTTGGATTAAGTTGATATTTTCGTTTTCTCTTCATCTAGGTGTGCATGATTTAATCAATGGGTTGGATGACAAATAAACATTACGGTGAGCCTTAGGAAGTTTTTAATGGTGAGTATTCAATCGCCACTATTTTGGTCCACTCAAGATATGGATCTCCCTCATTTCCAGGCTAGTAATATATAATAATCTGAAAAAATTGATGGAATGCTTCGATAAACACACACACACACACACACACACACATATAGTAGAGCACTCTCAATAGCCACATCGCAATAGACGCTATCAATATGCAATCCACCTCCCAGATTCTCTGGACGGAAATGGATTGCCACTAGCCAATAGTAAGTGGTCGGTGCTATGTGAGCCCCATCATGATGTATGTGTTTCATCCACGCTGTCCACCCATTCTTCCATATCATTTTATGGTATGAGCCTAAAAATGAGGTTGATCCAAATCTCAAGTGGACCACATAGTGTTGATTGAACACCCACCCTTAAAAACTTCTTGGGGGCTACAAAAGTTTTGGATCAAGCTGATATATATATATATATATATATATATATATATTCATCCAAGTCTGTGAAACCTAATCAACAGGTTAGATGTCAAGTAACCATTACAGTGGGCCCTAAGAGGTTTTTAATGGTGGACATTCAATCACTATTGTTTTCCCATGGTGTGGTCCACTTGAGATTTAGATCTACCTCATTTTTGGGATCAAGCACTAAAATTATCTTTCAAAATGGATGGACAGGGTGGATAAAACACATACATTATGGTGGGGTCCACACAGCACCGACCACTAGCCACCTGGCTGGTCGCAGCATCCCTAGCCAAACAGCGTCCCTCGCGGATTTTCACAAAACCCTTTCGGATTAAGTTCTTGCTTTAGAAACCTAGGTGGGGCCTACCATGATGTTTGTGAGAAATCTACCCTTTTTATCCATTTTTTTGAGCTCATTTCATGACATGGGTCCAAAAATGAGCTCACAAAATGGATGGATGGGTTAAATTTCTCATAAACATCGTGGTTCACCCTGGTTTCCAGTGCAGGAACTTCTTATGAAAATATGCATCTAAAGGGATGCGATTTGGCTACTGATGTTGCCACCAACTAGGTGGCTAGTGGTTGGCTATGTGGACCCCACCATGATGTATGTGTTTTATCCACATTGTCTATCCATTTTAAAAGATAATTTTAGGGCTTGATCCCAAAAATGAGGTAGATCTAAATCTCAAGTGGATCACACCATGGGAAAACAGTAGTGATTGAATGTCCACCATTAAAAACCTCCTAGGGCCCACTATAATAGTTATTTCACATCTAACCTGTTGATTAGGTCATTAAGACTTGGATGAAGTGAAATATATATATATATATATATATATATATATATATATATATATATCAGCTCGATCCAAAACTTTTGTGGCCCCCAAGAAGCTTTTAATGGTGAGATTTCAATCAACACTGTGCAGTCCACTTGAGATTTGGATCAACCTCATTTTTTGGGTTCGTATCATAAAATGATGCACGTAAGAATGGGTGGATAGCATGGATGACACAAATACATCATGGTGGGGCTCACAGAGCACCGACCACTAGCCATTGGCTAGTGACAATCAGTTTCCATCCAAAGAATCCGGTAGGCGGAATTGCGTATTGATAACGTCTGTTGCGAGGTGGATACCAAGAGCTCTCCACTTATCCTGCATGATATATTATTATAGATTACTAGTCTAAAAATGAGGGATATCTATATCTTAAGTGGACCACACCATAAGAAAATACTGGCGATTGAATGCCCACCATTAAAAACTTTCTAAGACTCACTGTAATGTTTATTTGTCATCCAAACCATTGATTAAGTCATGCACACCGGATGAAGAGAAAACAAAATATCAACTTAATCCAAAACTTTTGTAGACCTTAAGAAGTTTTTAACAGTGAGTGTTCAATCACAACTCTTTTTGTGGTGTGGTCCACATGAGATTTGGATATTAGTCATTTTTAGGGCTCATGTCATAAAATAGTCTACAAAATGGATGGAAGGCGATAAAATACATAAATTATGATAGGGTTCACAGATCACTGTTAGTGGCCACCTCGCTACCAACATTGTCAATATGCAATCTGCGTCTAACGTTAAGGTTCACATTTAAGGCCATGCAAATCGTGTGCAGGTGATCATTCCTCTATTTATGTCTTATCAAGAAATGTTTCTGACGGATAATATCATTATTTGGAATGCTCGTGGTATGGCCAATGCGGCCACGATTTGTACAATGAAAAGGCTCATTCGTTCCCATAAGCCTTCCATTGTTGCGATTCTCGAACCTAGAGATAGACAGAGAGTGGGGATCGGTCTCAGACAAGGATTCCACTCCTCCATCTCTAATGACTTTAACGGCAGGAAAATCTGGATCTTCCACAGGAATGATCTTCTTATTTCAGTCATAGGTATGTCTAATCAAATGGTCTCTTTAGATGTTTGTATGCAGAACCGGACGGCTAGTCTTCGAATATCATTCGTCTATGCTAAATGCTCTAGATATAGTAGGAGATTTCTCTGGAGTTCCTTGGAGACCCCAGCAGCAAGCTCCCCCGGCCCATGGGCAGTATGTGGCGACTTCAATGCAGTTCTTGATTCTTCAGAGCGGTTCGACTACAAGAGTCAAGATCTGGATAGCGTTCATGAATTTACAGAAGCAGTCGATATGGTCAGGCTGTGTGATGCTGGATTTGTAGGAAATAGATTCACCTTATGTAACAACCATGCTGGATATTCTTGTTCCTGGACAAGGCTAGATAGAATCCTCTACAATGATAGTTGGATGCATAGCTTCCCCGGTTTCCTTGTTAAACACCTCTTCAGGTTAAATTCAGATCATGCTCCTCTTTTAATGACCTTCCCCATGGCCTCCCCATCAGTTCCTAGGCCCTTCCTCTTTCAGAGGATGTGGGTTCTTGACGAGTTCTTCTTCCACGTTCTTGAGAAAGCTTGGGCGAAAGACCTCTCTTCTAAGCCCATGGTTAACCTTCTACTGAAAGTGAAGAAAGTTAAAATGGCCTTGAGAATATGGATCCGTGATGTATTTGGAAACGTTTTCCAAAATATCCAGAAAGCCGAGCAAACGTTGACCCTCGTAGAGGCCAGTGCTTAATCCAACCCCATGGTCTCCTCAACAGACCTGACAGAAGCTAGGCTCCACCTGGCCAAGATGAAACTTGCATAAGAAATTTTTTGGAAGAAGAAATCCCAAAACTCCTGGTTAGAAGAAGGAGATAGAAGTATGAAAATTTTCCACCTCTCGACTTCAGAAAAGGTCAGAAAATTGGGAATCCAAGAAATCCATTTGGGAGATGCAGGGATAGTGTCGGACCAGCCTTCCATCTAAAGAGAAGCAGTTAAATTCCTACATTCCTTGCTGTCCTCAGAATTAACAGCTACCTCTTCCTCAGCTATGGTAGATCTCCTAGATTGCATCCCTCCAAATATTTCTGAAGATGATAACATAATGCTGATGCAAGTCCCGTCTTTGGTCGATGTTAGATAAGCTGTTTAAAAACTTCCCAAAGATGGTGCGCCTGGGCCTGACATGCTTTCAGGAGCCTTTTATTTGGGCTGATGGAACATCATAGGAAAGGATATCCACTCTGCCGTAGTGGCATTTTTTCAAGGGGCTGATATGCCAAGGTCTCTAATCGCTAACAGGCTAAATTCTCTCGTCTCAAAGCTGGTCTACTTAAAGCAAGGAGCCTTTGTTAGGGGCCGATCGATTGCGTAAAACATCACCCTTGGTCAAGAAATTTTCAGAGATTTAGATAGAAAGGTCCGGGGAGGAAATATAGTTTTGAAACTCGACATGGAGAAAGCTTATGACAAGGTCGAGTGGAATTTTTTACATCAGGTCTTGCTGAAATTTGGGTTTGACGCTAGCTGGGTAAAGCTGGTCAAATCTTGTTAGAATAACAACTGGTTTTTTATTCTAGTTAATGGGGTAAGTTGCAGTTTCATCAAGTCCTCCCACGGTTTGAGACAAGGCGACCCCCTTTCCCCTAGCCTTTCCATTCTTGCCACTAAAGTTTCGAATAGGGGTTTATCCAAGATGAGTTCCCATGGGCTATGTACTCCATTCAAGGTGAAGCTTGGCTACAAAAAAATCTCCCATTTACTATATGCAGACGACACTGTTTTGTTCCTCAAAAGTTCTAGCAAGTCCCTCTAAGTGGGCAAAAAATTCATCTCCGACTACCAGTCCGTCTCAGGCCAAAGAGTGAACCTGTGCAAAAGCTCCTTCCACTGCTCCTCTAAGTTGTCCTTTGCAAGGATTAGAAGTACCCAATAGATCCTTGGGATTAAGAAAGCAGCTGAAAATTTCTATTACCTGGGAGTTCTAATTTTAAATGGTAGAACCAGATGCTCCTTGTTTGCCCCCCTACTGGACAAGCTGGCTGCCAAGATTCAAGGCTGGAGTACCAGAATTCTCTCACAAGCTAGTAGACTCGCCCTCATCTCATACGTTTTATGCGGTATCCCCATACATACCTTAGCAGCGACGATTATGCCCAAGAAAATTCTGAAGGAGGTAGAAAGAATGTTTACTAATTTCTTCCATGGTTCACGGGAAGGAAAGTCGAATCTTCATTAGAGAAAGTGGAACTCCATTGCCATGCCAAAATCTGAAGGTGGGCTGGGGATTAGAAAGTTGAAGGATGTCATGCAAGGGCTTCATCTGAAGCTGGCATGGAGTGCCAAATAGGAGGAGATCAGCAGTTTGTGGGGTCAATTCATCCGCTCTAAATACTCAATCATCTCATCTTTCAACAACTTCAGTAGTCAGTCTTCGAATGCGTCTCCAATCTGGAAAAGATTAGTGAGACTTTTCCCCATCCTAGACAGGCAAGCCCAGTTGGTAGTGGGCCGTGGCAACTATAACATGTAGAGCGTAAACTAGATCGGTTTGGGCCCTCTAGATTCTCTCCCATTGCTGCAAATCTCAGATTCCTTGAGAGATCTCAGAGTGGCAGATTTTCTCGATGTAGACGGTATTGGCCAAGAAGCTTCCAATTTTCTTCATGTGTGGTTCAAGGACCTCATTGAAAGGGGTGGTTTTTGCACCTCTGATGCAGATGATATGCTTCTCTGCTTGGAACATTTGCAGAGATAGAGGCCAAATCCTTGGGCCAAGAGAGTATAACATCCTAAGATCCCCCCAAAAATCTCCTTATTTTTGTGGAGATTACTAAATGACGGCTTACTCGTCAATGATCTCATTTAAAGGAAAGGAATCCAGTTGGCACCTATTTGTAATTGCTGTAAAAACGCATCAATAGTAGGCCCTCATGTCGAATCACTCTCTCATCTCTTCCTTCTCGACTCTCTCACAGACAGTGTTTGGTAGAGGTCTACAGCTTTATTCAGAATTCAATTGTTTCATCAGTCCGCCATCCGGAACTGGCTCCATTGGTGGTGGCATCGACCCATTCTCCTTGGCAGCAGACAAGTGAGCATCTGTTTAGCCACAGCCTTCATTCTATAAGAGGTTTGGAAAGCTAGGAATGCTGCCAAATTCAACGATTTGGCGTCCTCTACTTCAGATGTTTTATATAAGGTTGGATGGTGGTTCGAGACCCTCTTCCCCCAAATTGTAAGAAATATCCAGCGTCACCCCCCTTCCTCTTCAACTCCCACATCCTTCCCCCCACCGGTTCCCCCTGCCCAACCTACTCAGTCTCTTTAGTCAAGTGAGTCAAGCCTAGAGAGGGTCTCTTGAAGTTAAATGCGGACAGTTCCGCTCTCTCAAATCTAGGTCCAGCAGGTGGTGGGGGCATTTGCTGAGATCATCTTGGTAATCCGATCTTCGCTTTCGCCTGCAGCTACGGGAAAGCTTCCAACAACACGACAGAGTTGCAGGCAATCCTCGATGGTTTAAAATTTTGTTTGGCTCTCGGCCTCCCAAGCGCCCTCATCGAGTCAGATTCTAGTTGGGTGGTGTCCTGTCTCACGAAGGATTCCTCTCCTTCCTGAAAATGTTCCTATTGGCTAACTAGGATCAAGAAGCTTTCATCTCGAGGAAATTATTGGACAGCTCATGTTCTTAGAGAAGCTAATAGTCCGGCAGACGGCTTGGCCAAAATCGGCAGCAAAATGCAATCAATATGCTCTTCCAAGGTCTTTCTTCCCTCCCTCGCTTGATTAAGGGACAGGTTCTCCTGGACAAAATAGGTTTAGGCTACATGAAGGAATTTTCTTCAAACCGCCCTATATAGCATATGATTGGTAGACCATGCTTTGGGCCTGGTTTTTACCCTGACCGAATAGGCTTCCATGTAAAGATTTCTCTGCAATGGAAAAAAGGTTACTTGAAAATATATATATATATATATATATATATATATATATATATATATATATATATATATATATAGTTGTGGGGAAATCCAACTCGACAAGTCAAGCCAGCTACGAACCTCGGAGCTCGGAAGGGAGACCTCGGTAATGTACGAATGAGAAGCAGGGCCGAGTCCTCTCTCGGTCCATCCCGACTCCGAGTAGTGAGCAGCAGTCATTTCAGATCAAAGGTCAATCTACATTCCAATCTTAGTCCGAGGCATGTTGTTGAGTCCATCTTAGTCTGAGGCCATGAGCCGAAGTAATGGCTATGCGACCAGCCCCGACTACTAACACTCAGTCTAGGCTTAGATGAGGCCGAGGCTGAGGCCAGATGTGATTACTTCGAGTGCTGAACCAGGGAACTATCTAAACGCGGACGTGACCGAAGATCTCGACCAAGGATACGTGCCCTTAAGACATGATACACAGCACGAATCCATGGATTGGTATAATATCTCCACGATCACAATATTTTGCGGATTGAGAAAATCATGCTGAGATTAACGGACGTAGATCGCCCAACCTACAGGTATAAATACCAGGGGACCCCATTGCTACAGGTACGCAATATCTCACACCCTCTCTCTACATATGACTTAGACCTAGATTCCCTAGCCTGACTTAGGCATCGGACGGTGCCCCGGCTTAGCCAGGGTCTCCTTTACTCACCCTTTTGTACAAGACCAGGGTTCGTTGAAGGTCCGCCACGTTGAGTGGAGGGTGGTCTGGATTTTGACCTCAACATCTTTTGACGCTGTATGTGGGAAACACAAACGAAAAGCTAAAAGTTCTTACCGAAAATGGCGAGAGGGAAGAAAAATACGATAGTGGTGGAGCCCGAACCAAGCGAGTAACACCAATCTTCTTCGCTGCTACACACCAAGTCGGCTTCGATAGGGCCGTCCCAACGGACTCAGAGCTGAGGAGGGAAATACAAGGTGCTACAGAATGGAGTCCAGATGCTAAAGGACGAAATCAGCAGAATGAAGGCTTAACAAAATCACCAGCTACTGCTAAATTTGGCGGAAGCAACCCCAGCGCCCGAAGAGCGACCGCAACCAGTCAATTCCCAAGCTAGGTTTTACCAAGTGCAGCCCACGCGTGCTCCCGACCCTATGCACAACATAGTGCCCCAGGAGCGATCTGATCGAATCCTGGAACTCGCTCGAGACCCTGAACAGTCTTACGTATCTGCCACTTCGGCTTTAGCTCCCACCAATCTCCGTCATCGGCCGGAGAGGAATAGACGGGGTAGAACATTTGAGGTGGCGGATGCTTCACAAGAGACAGTAGCTGAGAATCAGAACCCTTTTGAAGCGCAGTTTAAGGAACTCCGAGACCAGTTTAAGGCGTTTCAGAAGAATCAGCAATCTGCATCCATTCCAACTGTTGTCCAGATGATGATGGAAGAGACCGAGCCTCCCTTCACCTCAGAAATCATGGACGAGGTGATGCCATCGAGGTTCAGGATGCCTCCCATCATACAATTCTCTCGATCTAGAGACCCCTCAGAGCATATGGAGTCATATCGTTTATCGATGCAGATCCAGCCAGCCGAGAACGCTATGATGTGCCGAGCCTTTTCGATAACTCTCTTTAGGTCTGCTTGAAGTTGGTATAACAACTTAAACCAAAATTGGTCAACTATCCATCTGTTCACCTTTAAACATGGGAACAAGGAACCACTAAAAGACTACGTTGCTCGCTTCAATGAGGAGGCATTGTTAGTAGAAGATTACGATGACAAGATGACGCTCTCAGCTATGTTCAGCGGGCTCAAAGAAGGAAAGTTCACCTTCTCAATTGGAAAAAATCTACTAACTACCTTGGCCGAGCTCATCAGCAGGGCTCAGAAATACACCAACGCCGAGGAATTCTCCAACTCCCGCAGGAACATCCAAGCTGTTGAAATGTTATCAAAAGAAAAAAGATAAAGGAATGAAGAACCTCAGTCGTTCAACAAAATGCTCGATGACTGAGCCCTTTGTGACCGTCGGTCAAGCCAGAGACCCGAGGGAAAATTCCATTCTTGTACCCCCCTCAACACCTATGCGAAGCATATCTTGTTAGATATTAGGGGCCAGAGATTACAGAATTGGCCTGTCTGCATGAAGACCGATGTTGAGAACTTGGATAAGCGCAAGTACTTCTAGTTTCACCATGACCACGACCATAACATGAGAGACTGTGTGGACCTCAAAGATGAAATCGAGACCCTTATCTGCAAGGGTCACTTATGCCGATACACTAAGGAGGAGAAGTCTGCTCGGAAAGAAGAACAACCGAGCAGAACTGCTGAAGAACCTGCTGAAATTTAGACCATCTATGGCGGTTCCTCTGGCAGAGGCGATTCGAACAGGGCTTGTAAAGCCCACTCTCGGAGTTCAGATCCTAAGCACTATGTCTACTTGACCAAAATGCCAAGGAAAGTGCTCCATGTTAGCCCCTGTAGCTTGACCTTCACAGAAGATGATGCGTGTGGAATCCAGCATCCGCACGACGATGCCCTTGTGGTGGCCATGAGCATAGCTGATCACAAGGTCTTCTGCATCCTAGTCGACACGGGAAGCTCAGTTGACATTATTTACTCTAAGGAATTTGGGAGACGAGTATCGACAGGTCACGACTCCAACTAGTAAAGACCTCACTTCACGGTTTTGCAAGGGATAAGGTGATCTCCAAGGGAGCCATCTCCCTCCCTGTAATAGCGGGAGAAGGACAACACCAGGTTACACTTCTAATGGACTTTCTGCTTGTCAATATGGCATCGGTGCCTAATTTAATTTTGGGCAGACCCTCCCTTAATGCGATGAGGGCAGTTGTGTTCACATACCACTTAATGATAAAGTTCCCTACCGAAGGTGGGGTCAGATACCTTCGAGGAGACCAGCATGAAGCTCGGAGATGCTATGCAATAACTGTGAGAAAAGGGTCAGTGAAACAGGCCCTCACAGTCAATGTCCTCGACACTACGGAAGATCCCCCGAGAACTTGGAGACCATCTCACTTGAGGAGGCCGACCCGAGCAGAACTGTCCAACCTGGGACGTCGCTGAATTCTGAGCAGACGTCTCAGATGCTGACTTTCCTACAACAGCACAAAGATGTCTTCGTGTGGTTGCATGAGGATATGCCGAGAATCTCTCCCGAGGTTATGGTCCACAGATTGAATGTGGATCCGAATTACAAACCAATGAAACAGAAGAGAAGGGCGTTCGATGCCAAGAGGTATATAGCCATAGCTGATGAAGTTTCCAATCTCCTCAGCGTCGCTTCATTGAAGAAGTACATTATCTAGACTAGATCGCTAACGTGGTCCTGGTGAAGAAAACAAGTGAGAAGTGGTGGGTCTATGTCGACTACTCGGACCTGAACAAAGCCCGTCCTAAAGATAGTTTTCCCTTACCTTGAATCGATCAACTAGTTAACAGCACGGCTGGTCATGAATGCCTCTCCTTCTTGGATGCCTATTTTGGGTACAATCAAATCCTGATACATCACCCAGACAGGCAGAAGATTACCTTTGTCACTGACAAGGGGCTCTACTATTACTGGGTCAGGCATTTTGACCTGAAGAACACTAGGGCAACATGCTCGTCAAGAGCGTCAGAACATCCGACCATCTCACTGACCTCGGAGAGACGTTTTCGATCCTCCGAGAGTATCGCATGAAGTTGAACCTGGCCAAATGTGTCTTCGGAGTTGGTTCTGGCAAGTTTCTTGGGTTTCAAGTCAGCCAAAGAGACATCGAGGTGAATCCCGAGAAGATAAAAGCGTTGCTTGACATGAGCTCCCAACGAACAACGAAGGAAATCCAATGCCTAACTAGCCGAGTGGCGGCGCTCTGACGGTTTATCTCCAAAGCTACTGATAGGTGTCTCCCTTTCTTCTAGCAACGGAAAGGTCATAAGAAGGGTGAGTGGACCTCTGAATGCAAACAGGCATTCCAAGAGCTGAAGCAATACCTGGGTTCGCCTCCCTTACTATTGAAACTAGAAGAGGGTGAAACCCTACTCTTATACCTGGCGGTTTCGGCCTCGGCCATCAGCTTGGTACTCATCAAGGAAGTAGGAAATAAGCAATATCCTACCTATTATGTAAGCAAAACAATGATACCTGCCAAGACCATGTACCCGAGCATTGAAAAATTGGCGCTCAGCTTGGTTTTCTCGGCACGGAGGTTGCGTCCATACTTTCAACCACACACCATCGTTGTTCTAACCGACTCCCTCCTCAGGCAAGTCCTTCAGAAACTAGATGTCTTGGGACGCTTGACAAAATGGGCGATAGAACTCGAAGAGTTTGATATCCAATATTATCTGAGAACTGCAATCAAGGGCCAGACTGTGGTTGAATTCATAGTGGAATTCACCATTCCGAGTGACGATGCCATAGCAGAAGCAGCCTCAGCAACCACACCAGTTCCGTCCCCTGCCAAGGATCTAGAGTCGGAGCGGAGGTGGGTCCTTTAAGTTGATAGATCTTCTAACGCCAAGCGAGCTGGGGCGGGAATTGTTCTGGTTGCGCCCGACTCTACCACTATCCAATATGCCATCAGGCTCGGTTTTAGACCTTCAATAATGAAGCAGAATATGAGGCTCTGTTGACAGGGCTCAGACTGGCGGCAAGTCTGGGGGTTCAGTCCCTTGAAATGCGATGTGATTCCTAACTAGTGGTGAATCATATCTCCACCAAGTATGAAGCCAATGAAACCAGGATGGTGGCTTATCTGGCCGAAGCCTAAAAATTAATTGAGAAGTTCTGGAGTTGCACCATCAACTAGATTTCGAGGGCAGAGAAGTCTTGGGCCAATGCCCTATCAAGGTTAGCCTCAGCCGCGAAAGGAAAGATTCCTCGGATCATTCCCGTAAAATTCATGGAGAGTCCGAGCATTGACCAAATGGAACGAGAAATAGTCAACCCGGTAGAGACTGCACCAAGTTAGATGGACCCAATCTACGACTACATAGTATATGGTGAGGTCCCCATGACAAACTGGAGGCCCGACACGTGAAGATTTGAGCAGCTCGATACATTATCCTAGATGGGGTCTTATACAAGAAGGGGTACTCACTGCCCTACCTCAGATTCCTTCGACCCAAAGAAGCGGATTGCGTGATTTGAGAGATCCATGAGGGCATCTGTGGTAATCACTCCGGTGGCTAAGCCTTAGTTCTGAAGATACTCCACCAGGGGTACTTATGGTTGATCATCCGAGAAGACTCGAAAGATTACGTCTGAACGTCTGACAAATGTCAGAGGTTCGCAGCGATACCGAGGTAGCCGCAGAAGAAATGACCCCCATGAGTGGCCCGTAGCTGTTCGCTCAGTGGAGGATCGACATTATTGGACCTCTGCCCACTGGAAAAGGGCAAGTGAAGTTTGCTATTGTCGCAGTCGATTACTTCACTAAATGGACCGAGGCTGAGCCTGTGGCTAAGATAACCAAACAGAATGTGGTCGACTTTGTCTGGAAGAATATCATTTGTCGATTCGAAATCCTACGCACCATTATTTCTGACAACGGTAAGCAGTTCGACAATGATATGTTTAGGGGCATGTGCGGGGGGCTCAGCATCTTGAATGCTTATTCCTCAGCTCGGCATCCGCAATCCAATGGGGAGGTGGAGGCCATAAACAAGGTCATCAAGCACCACCTGAAAATGAAGTTAGAAAAAGCGAAGGGCAATTGGGCTGAGGAGCTTCCATTTATCCTGTGGGCATATCAGACCACAACCTAGTCGTCTACTGGGGAGACCCCCTTTTCGCTATCCTACGACTTGGAGGCGATAGTCCTAGTTGAGATCAGCCTCCTAACAGCTCGAGTCAGAAACTACGTGGAAGATCATAATGCAGGGCACATCACAGCAAGCCTCGACTTGCTTGAAGAAGCCAGAGATATCTGTCGACTACGAGTCGCTGCTAGGCATCACCAAGTGGCACGGTTTTATAACTCAAAGGTCAATACAAGGCGGGTCCGGCTAGGGGACTTGCTCCTCCGTCGTATCTTTCAAAATATGGTAGAACCAGGGACTGGGACACTCGGGCCCAACTGGGAAGGGCCCTATCGTGCGATCATATCAACCCAGCTAGGCTCCTATCACTTGAAAGACCTCGAGGGACGTCCACTCCCCCATCTTAAGAATGCCGATCACTTGAAGATATACTATCAGTGAGAACCTATCAGCCATTAAAGACCCTCTATAAATGTACTGCCCAGAGTTACTAGCCTTCTAAGTCCTCTAATAAAAGTTTCTCCTTTCCTACATCTACTAGTGCAATCTACAAACGGAAGAAGTTACTTCTCATAAGAAGAGGTTAACTTAACGGACTGATCCCTTCAAGAAGGGGTCAGGACGTTAAACCCACGAAAATCTACATACGGATCCCATCACACACAGGGGAAAAACCCGAAGATGACCCGATTCCTTAAAAAAGGGGTCGGCTTGTCACACAACGACTAACCTATAAAAACAAATGAGTGCACCATTCGTGGGGAGGTTGGCCCCTCGAGGGGCCGGTCCTTAAAACATTAACATCTAAAAATTATCACGACAATCAACACACACGAACAAGCCATCTTCCAGTAATCGTTAGTGATCAAGAAAGTTATCATAAAAAAAATCATCTATTTACATTGTTAAAAAAAGAGTTTCATTCCCTCTAAGTAGAGGGATCATCTACCGAGCTGGGGCTTCGGCGGTAGGAGCATCTAGGGCAATTTCCACAACAGGAGGGGCATCTCGGGCTCATTTGCAACAACAAGCTCGGCTTCCTCAGCATTATTTATCGCGATGGCGTTGAAGTTGAGAGTCGGATAAAGCCTTCTAACCTCAACCAGGCAAGCATCAAAGCTAGTATCATAACTGAAGTCATACAATTTGTCCAGCTCCTTGGCCCTTTCAACTGAACCCTTGTATTCGGCCACTATTGTGGCCCGAGCCTCGAGCTCTGCCCATACAGATGCCCTATCTGTAGATGCAGTGGACTCAAGGACAATTTGTTGTTGAGGCAACCGGTCCACCGCCATTTGTTGCTCCCTCTTGAGCTTCTCTTTTGCCCATAGCCCTGAACTCCAAGTCTTTGTTAGTCCAGCATAAATGCTTGACTTCAGGTTTAGACACATCCAAGCGAGCATGGAGTTGGTTGACCTCACCCTGAAGAGCAAGTTTTCTTACCTGACCCTCAACAACAGCCTTCCTCAGCTCCTCCTACTCCATAACTAAAGCTTCCAGCTTCTTCTCGAGCTCAACCCACAATGCGTCTTGCTCTGCCTTCTCGACCACAAACTTGGCCCGCTTTGCTTCGAGTCGCTCCATCTCCTTCAGCCTCTCCTTCACCTCCAACATCATTGGCAGCGACTGGTAACATACAGCCATGTAATCGTTCATGAAGCTGACGTGGCAGTTGGAGAGAGTGTCAGCTATCCGCGTCTCTAAAGCATGCTTAGCCGCCCAAGAGTTCAGCTAAGGCAAGTGAAAACCAAGAGGTAGGACCCCCTGGAGAGGGTGTAGAAGCTCCTCCAACCCCGCTGGCCGCGGAAGCTTGGGCAGCTGCTTCGGGTCTGTTCATATACCCGACGAGGACGTCACCTTGGCCGACCAGGGGCTTGGCCTCGGTAGCAGTGGAGGGGACTGCAGATCGTGCAGAGACAGCCATGCCAGGGGTCTCCCTTACTACTTCTCTCCTTGCCCAAGAAGGACCCGCAACTGCCAAAGGGGCAACTTTGGGGACTTGCTCCTTCGCAAAAGGTGACGAGATGGTGATAGGCTCGATTCTGGCTGGAGCCTTAGTAGCTGGAACCTTTGGAGCGGGGGTTAGAACAATGGCAGGAACAACCTCAAAGGGGGCTGTAGTAGGTTTAGCTACAGCTGGTTTTACAATTGGGGTAGCCTCGGCCTCGACCTGAGAAGCCTTCCTCTTCCTCGGCGTCACTTTCGTCCTTAGTTCGGAGGAGAGGACGACATCCATCGGAGGGCGTGGGAGACTTCTCCTCTTTGAACCACCTACCTCCATCCCTGTAAAAGAAAGAGGAATCAACCCAGAGATCCATGGAATGGATGAAGGTTAGCGAATTAGTCTCCGAAAGCCCTAACCCCACTTACACAAGCCAAAAAGGGTGGGCTGAACTCTACAAAAACCAAATGATACCAAGTTCTCCTAACTGATGAGATCGAACTAGACACGCGGGTCCACAGGGAGCACTTAGACTCGGTCGATCTGTTGCTTCTGGAGGACAGAGAGGTCAGGGGGCCCTTTCGGTGGACTACAAACAGAAGCGAAGAACGAGTTAAATATAGAAAGATGAATTAAACATGTACTACGATTAGAAGAAACGTCCGACCTAGATTGGCGAATCGGGTAGGGACTCGAATCCGCAGTCAGTCTAATTCGGAGGCAGGGGCCTCCCATTCTCCCAAGGCCCAGAACCACCTCCCCTTCCAGTCTTTGTTGGAAGAAGGGAGTTGAGTTACCAGACCTGGGAGGCATGGGGGCCTAGCCGATAGATACCACCAGGCCTTATTAGTGTTATTGTATTTGACCATGTATAAAAAGAGAAACTCGTCTGGCATCAGCCTCTGGTTCCCCGCCCAATGTAAGAGGACAAAAGTGGAAGCTAGGATCCTCCAGGAATTCGAGACCAGCTGCCTCGATGTGATTTTCAACTGTGTTGTTAGCTCACACAAGAAAGGATGGATGGGGAATTGAAGCTCACATTGGGGGGAACAAACGAAGACAACAATCTCCCCCTCAACCAGAGATCTCGCTTAGTCTATGGGGGCGGGGGCTCGGATGTGAACTGAGTCATGGATCTGATAATCTTTGCAGAGTTAGGCCATCTAGGACTTGACCATGACCGATCTCCTAGGGACTGATCATTTTGTTCTGCCTCCCTTGGAGCCTGCCTGCGATCGCCCTGCGGGATCTCTGAGGACCCTCTTCGGCCCTTTGCCTCGACTCTTGATCCTATGACTTACAGTTCCTCGGGTCGGGGTTGGAGTGTAAAGGGGGACGACCTCGAAAGGGCCTTTAGATTCCTCGGGTCTCGAGGTGGTTGTCTCTGGTTTAGACTCTGGACCAGCCCCTCGGACCTCTTCCATTTCGTCAGAGTTGCTCGACATGAAGGAAAAAGGCGTTTATGTGTTGGAAGACTCACAATGTTACAGATGATCTCCTTCGGCAGAAATTTTCCCAACTCCGACGGCTTCCGCTGAGCTAAATCCCTTCTCCGATGTTCGAGAATCCTTTATCCGGTGATGAAACCCCTTTTGCTAGTAGAGGGCGATTTCCGGCGAAGGGTGATTTTCGGCAGAAGGGTGATTCAGAAAGAGAGAATAGAGAAAGTGAAGATTCCGTGCGTGAGAAGCATGAATGGTGGGATCGAGAGGGGTTTATATAACCACCTCATTACTAGGCGCCAACATTGAAAATGGCCACTCCCGAAGCCAAGGCGACTCAGTATTAACACCAGAGGACACGTGGAAGAGAGCTATAGGTCTGAACCCACGCTTCGAGGTCGGAGTCTTCTCAGCATTTAATGCTATTAATGATGACCCCTCGTCCCCCCGCATGCACATGGCGCTATCTCCTTTGTTCCGCCGATTGCGAATCGAAACCGTCGTCACGCGTCGTTCGCCAAATGCATAAAAGTCGAAGGGTTGCGGCCACCGTACAACATGCAAGATCTGAGGCATATGTATCTCATTAATGGTGCCCCGATCATCCCAATCGCCATCATGAGCAGAGGCATGGGGACGTCGTTTCATTTCCCCAGGCGTTTACTCTCTAAGTCCAGGCTCAGACCAGGAGGGTAGGGGGCTTCTATTGTGGGGAAATCCAACTTGACAAGTCAAGCCAGCTTCGAACCTCGGAGCTTGGAGGGGAGACCTCGGGAATGCATGAACGAGAATCAGGGCTAAGTCCTCTCTTAGTCCATCCTGACTCTGAGCAGGGAGTAGCCGTCGTTTCAAATCAAAGGTCAATCTACATTCTAGTCTTAGTCCGAGGCCATGAGCCGAAGCAAAGGTTATGTGACCAGCCCCGACTACTAACACTCGGTCTCGGCTTATATGAGGTCGAGGCTGAGGCCAGATGTGATTACTCCGAGTGCTGAACCAGGGAACTATCCAAATGCGGACGTGACCGAAGATCTCGCCCAACGATACGTGACCTAAAGACACGATATATAACATAAATCCATGGATTGTGGATAATATCACCATGATCACGATATCTTGCTGATTGAGAAAAATCATGCCGAGATTAACGGACGTGGATTGCCCAACCTATAGGTA